>PVHX01007966.1:0-86944 GCA_004024805.1 Geosciurus inauris
CTCTATTGAGGGATCTCATTTTACTTTAGGACAGAGCTAATTATTAGGAAATCCTTCTTTCTTTTCAGTTAAAATATGTTTCCCTTAACTTTTACCCATTGGTCCTCATTCTATCCTCTGGAGTAACACAAAATAGGTTCAATTAATCTTCCTTACAATTGTCCTCAAAATAGCTGAAGCCCATGATCATGTCCTCTATCAATTTTTTCTACAGGCTAACTAGAAATTTCTATTCCTAACATAAACAATTTCAAAACACTTTGTTTCTTCCATTTGGAATTTATGTCATGCCAATCAGTGTATTAATGTATGTGTAGTTCTGTTTTCTTGTCTCCTCTTTTCCTTGTGCTGAATTAAATTGAGGATGTTTCCCCTTCTTCTGAATCTTATTTTTCTAGCTACTTTTCTGAAGATCCACCCCAGGTCTTCAAAGATTCATTTAAAAACAAGTTCCATAAGAGAACAAAGGCAAAAGGAGCAGTATTCTCTCTTGTTTTAATTGACATGTAATAATTGTATGTATTTGAGCAGTATAGTATGAAAACTTAAATGTATACAGGGTAAATAATGTCTCCATTTTCTTAAAAATGCATCATTTCTTTGAGTTTGAACCTTCAAATTCCTCTTTTTTAGTTGTTTATAAAATATGTAATAAGTTTTTTACGACTTATTCCTCTTATGTACCTGTATTTTACTGTTGTCTAACCTCTCTCCATCGTGGGGGATGGGAGTCACTCTCTCCTTCCTGGCTGGCCTGTAAGATGCTGGTTATTCTTTGGTATGAATTTTGTAGTATCTGAGGTAATTACAGTTTCCTTTGACTATGCCAAAGTAGTTTTGTGAGACCAGCCTCAGATTACAACTTATTGAATAAAACGAAGCTGATGTTTATGACTTAGAGTAGAAAGTCAACTAGGGCCTTCAGGAATTGACTCCTGAGCTTCATCCGTTGTAGGGTACAACTGATGAAATTCCCTCAAATACTAAATGGAGTCACTTGACTTTTATTCCTTCTAGACTTTGTCATGTTGATTTTTATCTCTTCCTGTCCGTCCCCCCCCCCCCCCCCCCCCCCGCTAAAAATTCATTATGGTTTAATTCTGTTCTCCAGTGAGATTCTGTCGTCTTTCATTTGGTAAGTATGACACTAATGTCTTAATTTAAGGTTCAAGTAAAACTGCTGAATTCAACAGAACCAAGAACTTGACTCTTAGGTGAGTCATTTGAGCTCCTCCCTCCAGATGGATGTGGATACTTTACTCAATATCATGTAGGTTGCAGTGTCCTGACCTTTGGGAAAACTGTTAACATTGTTATTAGTCAGAAAGCATTTCTTCCTTCTGCCCACAGGCTGTCCTAAAAGCCTTAGTTATGGCAGTGCTCAAGGCTGGATGTATTGTCACTGTACCACATCTCACCAAACTCCCTGAACAGGAAGAGGAGGGAGTGCATTTTGTCTTAATGAACCCAGGATTATTCCTAAGAATCATCACATTCTCTTCTTTATGGGCATACCATTGGCTATATGGAGGTGCAAGTGAAATACATTAATTTTAGTGGTGTGTAAATGTTTAGTAAATTTTTTATTTTGAATTTTAATTTTCTTTTGGTGCTTTTTTGCCTTTTGAATGTCTCAAAGATAGTACATTCTTTTTGTACCATAATTTAACTTATTGTGGATTGGGAAGATATTTATTGGGTTCATAATTATTCATACATATTTCTAAGGAGCTCTAGAAAAGTCCCTATATGCTAAATAATAGAATGTTCTGTGATGTTAGAAATGTTCTATATCTGTCTTCTCCAATATGATAGCTACAAGTCACATCTGGCTACTGGACATGTGAAGTGTAGCTACTACAACCAAAGGACAGACTTTTAAATTTGGTTTTAATTTAACTTTAAAGAGCCATAAGTGGGTAAGGGCTACTGTATTGGACACCATAATTCTAGCATTCTGGATTTTTTAATGAATAGTACTATGCACTCAGATGCTTCTTGTTTTGTTTCATTGTTGAGACAATTTGTGATTGTATAGTTAGATTTAAAAATTTTTGGTTTTCATGTCTTCTCATGGGACCACATTTATTCTTGTAGATGTTTAAAGTCTGCTTTGCTTGGCATATATCGACAATTCTATTTCCTTTTCTTCTTCTAACTTTCCAGAACAAAACGTTAAAATTCAGCATGGCACTTAGAAAGAGAGCCATCCCAGCCACAGATAGCTGAAATTTTGCTGAAAGGAACAGGCATAGATTTTCCTTCCTCTTTTGCAGTGTGGCTATTGCTCCTACCACATTTCCCCCTAACCTATTCTTCACCCTTTCAATTTCTAGGGAACAAGTTCTTGAGATTTCAAGGACTTGATGCGATCTGGATAGGTAGAGGGATATTTTTAATTAGAAAAGTACAAGATGTTAACAAGAAATGAATGCTTACTACAGGAACATATTTCTCTAAATAAATTATTTAAAGGTTGGAGTCAATGTTAGAGAAATTCATGCTTAACTGAGGTCCAGATACAAATAGGACAGAAACAGTTTTTATAACAGGGTATATCAGAAAGATGTAGCTTGTATCACATCTTTAACTTTATAATGTGGATTGCTAAATGGGCATGCCATGATTTACAAGGCTATGGGTGTGCACATGTGCATGTATGCATGTAAGTATACAAACTCAAAGAATCATTTAATGTGTAGGTTAATCTACATCTGTAACAGCATATGTTTATTCCTACATCTGAGTTTGTGTTCTATATTTCCTTATGAATACTTAATTCTTGTGAAAAGAAAACCTTAAAGAGTCCTAGGATTTGTTAAATGTGAAGCTGATGGGGGGATTGAATCTTGTATCTTCAACAATTTATAGAGCACTCACAAAAGGCAATAATAATACCCTGCCTTTGCAGGCTTAGCAGTGGAGAAAGTCTTGCCACCCTCGGCTCCTTCTTGCGTGGCTTCTTTGTAGAAATGAAGGTTAGGTTGGTCTAACCTAACAAATCCAGGACATGAGTTCCCTCATCCTCTTTGTTTCCTTAATAACAGACTTGAAGAATTTGCAGAATGACCAGACTGATCTACTAAGGATATTTGGTCAGAATAATACAGTGATAAATGGTCAAGTGTTTTGAAAAAATAACTCCTATGTAAAATACTGCATGTTGTTTTATGTCTCCTGATACACTCCTCTTTACAGGCTCAATTCCCTTGTATTTTGGCACAGTTGGAAGAGAAACAATTAACTCTGGCCATTGTATTCTAAGTAATTACTGATTACCCCATACCTTCTCTGAAAACAAGGCAGAATGGAAAATAAAACCAAACAGTGACCTGTAGATGGTTTCTAGTGTTTGTAGATACAAATGCTGCTCCCCAGCTCCCTTTATGCCAGTGTTGCTTAACTCTTCCCAGCCATCCATGATGGATGACAGAGTTCAGAGCAAGAAGCCCTGAGGCCCTCACTCATCACTGCACTAATGGACCCTGAACTTGTTTGAGAGAGAACAATTAATTCTTAGGCCAGCATGGCAGCAGAACCTTCCAGAGCTGACTTCTTCGTGTCCTAGAATCAACCATCCCATAATGTGTATTAGGCAGCTCTTTGAAAGGCAAATAGAGAGCAGGAGGGAAGTAGGGAAGGTGGGTGAATTCCCTCAGTAAATGTCTTTAATTTCTACTGTATGGCATATACTCAACCTCCTTGATGATAGCTTCCAAGACAGCGGGTGAGTTCACTCTCTTAATGAGGAATATTTCCTCCCTCCCTCCCTCCCTCCCTTCCTTCCTTCCTTCCTTCCTTCCTTCTCTCCTTCCTCCCTCCCTCCCCTCCCTTTTGCTTCATAAATATTGACTGCCTGCTATGTGTCACACACCAGGTTGGATGCTGATGATCACCTAGGGGACATAGAATACTAAGGTGCACTTCTGAAGGTTGCTGTTCCCTCCTGACATCACTCCAATGACTGATTACTTCAATAGAGTTTTACTGAAAACACAGGTGCAGATTTTAGTAGAGGGAGGGAGGTTTACG
Source organism: Geosciurus inauris (assembly GCA_004024805.1). NCBI lineage: Eukaryota > Metazoa > Chordata > Mammalia > Rodentia > Sciuridae > Geosciurus > Geosciurus inauris. The sequence goes on from PVHX01007966.1 coordinate 4,033, forward strand.
GGAATCATGGAAGAATTTAGGAATAAGAGGAGAAGTCCAAGTGGGTAGAAGGAAGCAAGCCATTAATAGTTACACATTCGAAGGTTGGCTGCTTTTGTGTTAAAACCATTAGACATGATTAACACTCTGGCAACTTGGTAAATAAGAGCTTTAGTTCCTTTGAAAGAATTCTGGTTGGTGGGTGGAGAGAGCAGAAGGAGAAACGTAATTAGAGGGTTAGGTGCAGAGGCAGGAGGGCATTTCCAAAGGGCTGGCTGGGGGGGCTTGCTTTTTTAACGTGCTACCCAGCCAGCTCACCCTTCCATTGTTACTTGCTCCACGATGCTTTATTCTTGTTCCATAATTGAAGGAGATTATAGTTTAGAAGTAATATTTAAAAATGGATTATTTAAATGTATACTGCTTATTATGTGGGCTCAGTACATTATGTGTATAGGTTGTAAAGTATTTTAAGGATTAAGTTGCAATTAAATTTTTATCACTTTAATTTCTTCTGTTGTTCCCTTTGCCCCTTTGCCTACAGTATCTTCTAACAGGAGTTTTCTAAAGATACCTGGATATTTTTACCTAATAGCTAAGGAATATCTCTTGGTACAACCCATATGGAACCAATCCAAATAAGGATATGGTTGTAGTGGGGAAAAGGGAATGTTTCCCTTGACAAAATTCTCTTTTTATATACATTATAAGTTTATTGTAAGGTTGCTTAAAGTACTTCTTTAAACTAGCCTTATTTAAATTGAGCTTGTGGACTTGACTGGTAGTGGAATTTGTCTTCATAAAAATGTAAATAATAAGGAGAATGAACATTGCAGACTCAATAAATATTTACCAAATTGGTTATAAATGAGAGATTTCTTCACCAAAAATAACTACTGTTTATACTATATTTAAATAGGCTTTGTTGGATTAATGCAATATTCTTATGGCACCCTAGAAAGGGTCTTGTGTTGTGGATTTCCTTAGAAAGAAGAGCAAATGTCCAATAACTTAGGAACCAAAGTGCCATGTCCAAACACTAAAAGAGATGTCATTCAAACTGAATTTTTCTGAGATGATCTGATCTTAAACAAATAGTTCTGTTTCTTCTCTTAGCCTTATTGACAATGTTAAATTTTACCTGAGTTCTATACTCTCATGAAAGAGTAAAATTTAAGAAATCCACATCCTCCTCCCTTATGTTTCTATAAATGGCTTAGTACAAAGAACCTTTCCCCTTAGGACTTAGATAAGACTGATGGGCCGGTTTTCCTATGACAAGACCAGACACACATTCCAAATTCCTTTCCTTTACCTCCTGAGGGTTTAGCTAAACTGGTTTGTCCCCATTGGTCAATTAGAACCAAATACTTGTTAACCAGACTTTGGATGCTTCTCTCCTGTCTTTGAACCTCAGCCCATGCTCAGCCCCAGCCTGCACATGACCCATTCTGAGAGTGGGCTGGCCTCATGACAGACTTTCTTTGGTCCACTATCTACTTAACACCTTCTCATCCATTTCCCTGCACTTTGTTCTTTGTTGCCAAGTTCACTTCCCTCTGTAAAAGAAAAATCCTTTTGGCTTACCTTGTGAAGCCTCTATGGGTCTTGCAGCCAGAATGCTCTTCTGATTGCAATAGTTCTTCCACATACACACCAGCAACAATCTTTCTGAATTAAGCCTGTCTTCACTAAGTCTGATTTTGTTTTTATTTTAATGTTACTTGTCAGATAGTGTGTCTCAAGGAACTCAGAGAAATGAAAAAATTTCCAGAGAGCTTTCATGAAAATAATTCAGACATGACTTTTTTTTTCTGTTTGCACTGTTAGAGTAAATTAAGATGACAGACGAACGAAAACTGTGGTTCGTTGTAGAGTTTACAGACTCCCAATATCCCTTCTATCTGGCTTTTGTTCAACACTCTAAGCTAAAAGTCTGAGTACCCATTTTATTCTTGAAAACAGGCTCTACAATGGATTTTAGGTGTCAAGGATTTGTTTCCAATTTTATTATTTGACAGCAACCCCTAAAGTCTGTGGAATGAAGTGACCTTGTGTTCTGTGAGGCTGGGGTGGGTAAAGTGTGAAATTAAGTAATCTTTTTTTTTAAATATCATTTTATTGTTTTTTTAAATTTATTTTTTAATGTGGTGATAGGGATTGAACTCAGGGCCTCATGCATGCTAGGCAGGTGCTTTACCACTGAGCTATCTCCCCAGCCCAGTAATTAAGTAATTTTAATCTCTTTGTGGGCTTTATTTTCCAGAAAATAGTTGAAAGGAGAAGTAACATTTTAGCTGTGTTCATGTTTTTTGGTATTCCTTTGGAATATTCACATTCTACTATAGGGGAGGAAAAAGTTATTTCTACCCTCTTGGTTCTATTGCTGGAAACTGTGAGTTAAATAGACAAAGACAGATTAACTGGAGAAAAGGTGTGCACATTTTATGTTTAATTTTATGTGCACAGAGGGCTCCATAGAAAAGAAATGGAAATCCAAACAGGTGGTTAGACCCAGGGGCTTGTATACCATTTTAACAAAGGGTAAAAAATTTATGGCTAGGCAAAGAAAATAGGTTTGGGTTTCTAGGGCAGTAAATTATAGGTAAACAATAGTTGTTTACTTAGCTTGTTATGCAGATAGAGTTGCTATCTGCCTCCAGGTATGGGAAAGGGGAATACCTATACAGAGAGAAATTCATGTCCTGATTCTAGGCAGAAAGGGGAGGGAAGAGAGCTCTTTCTGTGTCTGCTGTTTCTTGTCTTCAACTCAAAATAATCCTTTTGCCAAATGGAATATTTTGGGGTCACTTATTGGTTCTCCTTTGCTGCTGATTTCATTAGCTTTCCCATCATTCAAGATCGTTCCTTTCATGCTATATACACTTAGCAGTCATTCTTTTTAATATGTTAGTAAAAACAATCACACTACAGGGCCTCTTGCTGCAGATCTAGAGTTAATGGAGTTTTGTGGTTCATCTCCCTGGGTTGATGGCAGAGTGGGTTAGGGGTAAACATCCCTGTAGCATTTTCCTTCTGACCCCCGTTCCAAGGTCAAAGCAGGAAGAGAGTGCCCTTACTTTGCAGAGCATTCTTCATAAGGCTGTTACCTATCCCGTTGGGTTTAATTCCATTTTTAATGAGCTGCACACCTGTGTCCCTGGCTGGCTGCCCTCCACACAGTGGGAAGAGGAGAGGGAGGGTGAATTCCTCCTTCATCCTGAGCCCTAGGATTAGGAGCTTCTCACCTGCCTGTGTTTTGTTGAACATCCTTAGGGTAGATAGTATTCTGAACTTCTTCCCATTATGTTAAGCAACAACCATAGGTTTTGTTGTGTAGACTGAGGTTCACAACAGTGAAATTCCTTAGTCAAATACAAGCTTACCACAGCCCAGCAAATCTCCAAATTGTACAATGTGTTGAAGGAAAATATGTCTGAATTTTTGTTTTTGTTTTGTTTTAATTAATTTCCTGGTTAGGAAATTTACTGAAGCTTCACTCAGAGAATATAGGCTTTGGGATATAGGCTTTGGGATTTAGGAGGGTGCTCTCACAGTGAAAAATATACAGGGGGTTCTAAGAGCTATCATAGACATTGTCAGTCCATTACTCTTTGTGGGATATTGTGATAGGGACCTGGGTTGAAGAGATGGATGGACAGATTTCTATTTGATCTTTAACATATCTCAAGAAAATTCCTGGATAGGGTTTTTTTTTTTTTTTTTCCGTGTGTGTGTGTGTGTGTGTGTGTGTGTGTGTGTGTGTGGTTCTTGAAATTGAACCCAGGGGCACTTTACCACTGAGCTACATGCCCAGTTCTTTTTATTTTTTTATTTTGAAACAGGGTGTTGCTGAGGCTGGTCTTTAATTTGTGACCCTCCTGATTCAACCATCTGAGTGGCTGGGATTACAGGCATGCTCCACTGCACCTGGCCCTGAATAAATTTTTACAAATAACTAGAGGGTACATTTGTGAGATATTCAAAATTCACTTTAGGGGGGCTCTTGTGGCCCTTTGAAGAGATAAATGATCCCTCCCTGAAGCAGCTGATACTGAGACATAATTGAAAGTCCTATGCAGGGCCCTACCTGGATATGCCAGACAGAAGCACTTGGATGCATGGGTGCTCACCTTAGAGAAACCAGGTCAGTGAACTTATCACACACAAGAACACTGAATGATTCAATTCCCTTACCTGAAACACCTAAAAGGGAGAGCAACTAAGATGGTGGCATACACCTGGTGGTTACCATATCAGACCATCTGGTGAGCATGGCATGAGGTCAACAGATGACAAGTTCTCAACTCTGTCCCAGATGATTCAGCTCAGCTCCATTTCCCTGCTTGATGTGGCCCACTTTGAGATTGCCTGCCATCTGGACCCTTGCCTAGAACAAGTTCTGAGCCCTGAATACCTCTGAACTCAGAACAGCTCTGGGCCCTGAACAAGATCTTGAATAGCTCTTTGGCTATTCACAATGTTACTGACCACCTGCAGTGACCCTCGCATCTGTATCAGCACTCTGCTTTTGTTTTCAGTCCTTCCTCTTTAAACTCAGTGGCTACTGTTAACCTTTTCTTAGCCTTTCTGTAATTATATGTCATTATGAAGTATGAAGTGTGACTTGAGTGTTACAGATATTAGTAACTAAGACTGAGATGGAATAAAAGGACCTGTGATTGTCCTGCTCATGGTTATCAAATGTTTAGGCAGCTTTTTCACTGCTGTGGCCAAAAGACCTAATAAGAACAATTTTAGAGGAGGAAAAGTTTATTTAGGGGCTCACAGTTTCATATGTCTCAGTCCATAGATGTCTGACTCCATTCGTTGGAGCCCAAGGCGAGGCAGAACATCATGATGGATGTGTGTGGCAGAGAAGAGCAGTGTGGCTAGCACCAGGAATCAGAGAAACTCCCCTTCCCATGGACAAAATATAATCCCCAAATGCACTCCTTCAATGACCCACCTGCTCCAGCTCTACCGTGCCTGCCTACATCTACCACCCAGTTAATCATTAATTGGAGGATGAACGCACTGATTTGGTTGAAGCTCCCATAACACAATCATTTCACCTCTAAACTTTCTTGCATTGTCTTACACATGAACTTTTGGGGGCCACTTCATTTCTAAACCATAATACCAAGTGAATCATAGGTAGTGACAATGCCAATGAAAATTAGGTAGCTAGTAAATTGACTATTATTCAATACATTCTGAATGTTTGATGTGGTAACACACGCCTGTGATTTCAGTGACTTGGGACTTGAGGAAGGAGGATCTACATTTTAGTCCAGTCAGGTCAACTTAGGAGACTCTATCTTTTTTTTTTTAAAAAAAAGTATGTAAAAAGCATGTGTGGCGGTGGTGTGTGTGTGGGGAGCAGTGTTGGGGTTGGATCTCAGTGGTAGGATGCCCCTGGGTTCAATCCCTAGTATTTCAAAAAATTAAGAAAAAATTCTGACATTGTAGAAACACAAAAATGTATCTCGTCTATGTTAATGGCACAGCTCACTCATGACAGTCAACAGCTGTCAACTAGGGAAAGCTTAGCAAGTTCTGTTCACTCAGGCTCCTTTTGGCATCCCTCTCTCTGAACATGAGGATACTCTTTTCCTCTAGGTGTAAGAAGGGTACCTCTTACACCAGGAGAGAGGAGTGAGCAAGGTCAGAGAGTGCATCCTACTCTTTCTCAGCTTTAAGTATTATTTGCCAAGGTGCCATATTTTGGGATAATGTGTTCTAAACCCCATCTGTTGGAAGACTTACATCTTGTCTTTATCTGACTGATTTTTACTCATTCTTTGAGTCTCTTTTTCAGTTATTTCTTCAAAGAACACTTCCTTTGCACCAGATATCTTCTCTCTTAGCTCTCTTCTAGTCCATATCAGTTTTCTCTATAGTAAGCTCTCATTTCATTTAAAAAGTTTTCCTTCATAGCACTTACTGCAAAGGATATTTTCACATATACTTCTTTTACACATATTTTTAATTTAGTACTTAAACACTTATTTTACATATTTGCATAATATCTATTTCTGTCAATAACTTTTGTGTGCCCTGAGACTATATCTTTTTAAAACCATTTTACTCCTGATGCCTAGAACAATATTTAAGACATCATAGGTACTTGATATGTTTTTGATAGTTAAGCAATGACCCTATTTTCCAAACTAAATACCATGACATGTGGTTTTGGGATTCTCTTTGGAGCAGAGACTTAACAATTGGGTACGAGACTGATGAATTTCCTCTTCATTCTTGTTCACTTTATATCCAAGTGAAATCTGCAGCTATTGTGATACGTGTGTCAGAGGAGTTTATATCCAAAGAACAAATGTATGGTACAAGCCGCAGGATAGTTCTTCTTCTAAATGTGCTTATCATTTCTCTTATTTTAATGCTGTCATTTTTCAGTGGGGAGATGCTGATACTACAAGTTCTGGTCTCACTTCTATTCAGTTATCTTGATTAGGAAACAGCCCTGTGCTCCTAAATTATTCACAAGTCCCAGACACAGTTGAGGACTGGCAAATGTCAAATATAGTAATTGTCATCCAAGCAAGAGGAAGGACTTGATTTAAATGTATGCATTGAAATTAATAGGAAAGCAGAAAAAGTGACCCCAACTCTTCCTTAAGTGCTCAGACAATTAAATGCAAATAGATTCTCCCAGTCCTCCCATGCCAGCTGCTCCTCATCCCTTTCAAACAGAAAGGGAAATGCCACCCACAGAGTTAGCCTAGAGCAGAGTGTCCAGCCTTCACCAAAACCCCTATAATGTCTGACCAGTGCTAATCTGCATGAACACGTATACTGGGAATATATTTTGAAATATTAGTTGGAGCTTTTTCCTTTTTAAACTATTATTTGTGATAATCAAATTCCTGGAGCCTTCCCTACAGCCCAGAGAATTATACACTGCTTTAAGGGAAAGAAGGAAGTCACTATATAATTAGAGCCACAGAAGTCAAAGAAACTGAATTATTAATTCATTTATTTTTTTCAACAAATATTGTAGTCATACTAGAAGTTTTATAGATAAAACTCATGGAACTTATATTCTATTTGGGTAGAATTACATATTAGACAGAAATTAGTAAGCAATTAATGTATGTTATGGTTTAGATATGAGGTGTTCTCCCAAAGCTCATGTGTGAGACGATGCAAAAAAGCTTAGAAATGAAATGATTAGGTTATGAGAACTTTGACCTAATCAGTGATTAATCTCCTGATAGGGATTAACTGACTGTAGCTGTAGGCAGGTGAATTATGGCCGGAGGAGGTGGGTCCTTGGGGGGCATGCCTTTGGAATATATATATTTGTCCCTGGTGAGCAAGAGTGTCTCTCTGCTTCCTGGTTGTCATGTTCTAAGCTGCTTTCCTCCCCTCACCTTTCTGTCCTGTTGTTCTGTCTCACTTTGGCCACAGAGCAATACAATTGGCTCTCTATGGACTGAAACCTATGAAATTATGAGCCCCTCAAATAAACTTTTCCTTCTCTAAAATTGTTCTTATCGAATCTTTTCATCACAGCAACAACAACAACAACAACAACAACAAAAAGCTGACTAAAGCAATGTAAGTGCTATAATATTAATAATAAAATCAGGTCAAAAAGAAAGTGAACAAGGTGAGAGTATTAAGTACCTCACTGAAAAAATGATATTGACATAGGATTTCCAGAGTTAGCAAATAAAAACACAGAGGCACAGTCTGTGTGTATGTGTATGTGTGTATATATATATATGGCATACTTATATAAAAATTATTTGTTATCTGAAATTCAAATATAATTGGGTATCTTGTTATTTCATCTTGCAACACTACATTTAGATCACATTTTGAATAATGTGAAGAAGCTGGGCATGGGGAGATCTGGAGAAAATGCAGTGTGGGCAGAGGATTAGCATGTGTAAAATGCCCTAAATCAGGAAGAAGACGAGTGAATGTTTGGAGGTGGAGTTGGCGAGTTTGCCTGGAACAGACTGTGTAGGGCCTTGGAAGCCATGGTATACATTGTGAATTTTACGTTAAGTGTGATGGAATAAGAGTGTCGTGATCTGCCTATTGTTTTAAAAATATCACTTGGATTCAGATTGAGAACATCCATGAGGTGAGAGAAGCAGAAAGGCCAGTGGAGGAGGCTGTTGCAAGGAACCTGGTGTGAGCTGGTGAGACTGGAAGGTGGGTGAGAACTGTGGAGATGATGAGACACACTTCAACTTGGTGCTTGTCTAAAAAAACACACACACACACACACACACACACACACACACAAACAGAGCCTACAGATTTTGCCAGAGAATTGCATATGGTGTGCTGAGAAGAGAAGAATCAATAATAATGTCAAGGTTTTAGACTAAGCAACGATTTCAAAAGTTGCTAATGCAATAGGAATGACAATTTTTTCTTCCAATTTCTAGAGGTTTCTCAGATACAAGATAGGCTAGAGAAGAAATGGGGAGTGACAGGGAAAAAGAGTCATTTGAAATGGAAACATGTAAACCTGACAGATCATTCAGCTTCTGGAACCACCTCCAGGGATCTGCATGGAGTTGGAGTCATATTTGCCTTCCTCTGGCTCTCTGATGAAAACTGTCAATTGCTAGTAGATAACAAGGTGTTTGCTACATTCTAATGCATGCATTCTGAGACATAGTGGGCATCCAACCTACTATATATGAAAAATCATCCATATCCAATAGTGCAGGACATTCAGAATTATTCCTCTTCTTCACTCTGAACATTTAGAGGATGATAAAATGACAACACGAAAGCTCAGCTGCCTACTTGTGGCAGTCAGGATAACAGTCCCCACAAAAAGCCTACATTCTAATCCCCAGAACACTTGAATGAGTTACTTTACACATCACAGGGGAATGAACACTGCTGATTGGCTGATCTACAGAGGTTTTCCTGAATTACCTTGATGGGCCAGGTATAAACACAAAGACTTTACATGTGGAAGAGGGAGACATAAAAGGTGGTACTAGAGTGACATGATGTGAGAAAGATTCAACCCACCATGCCTGGCTTTGAAGATGGAAGGGGCAAAGAGCCCGGGCATTCAGACAGCCTTAGATGCTAGAAAAGGCAAGACAGAAGATTTCACCCTAGAGGCTCCAGAAAGAAAGCAGCCTGGCAGAGGTACCTTGATTTCAGCCAAGCGAGACCCATTTTAAACTTCTAGCCTCCATAACTGTAACTTGTGTTATTTTAAGCCATTAAATTTGTAAAACCTGGTTACAACAGCAATAGAAAATTAATATACTGACGAGGGTAGAAGCAGATGAAATCGGTTAGACATCTATCGAGAAGATCAATGATAGAACATATTCCCCTTTTAACACTCAAGTCTTTACATTTGCCCAGACAGAGAGAACTAAAGATGAAAGAATTACCCAGATGGTTGAAGGAAACGTAAGATGCTATATTTCTTCTAATTTTCCAAATTCTTGCCTCAGTTAGCAGTTCAGCATTCCAGATGATTTGGAAAATCTGGGGTTCACATTGTTCTATACACAACACAGACTTTTCTGTGACCTCCACCTCTATACTACAAGTTCCTTTAAAGCACAGACTATAACTGATTCACTCTTGTTAGCTTACCACTCAACAAATGATTCTTGAACAAATAGATGAATAGATAAGTGAGTGAATGAATGAATGCCTCCCTTCCCTTTCAATTTTGATAAATAAGCATGATAGGCCAGTGTGTGCATAGCAACTGTGTGTTGGCAGATCACAAGTTAAGTTTGAATTCATGCAGTCATTTTCCAAGGCCTGGTTTGACAGATCCATTTGTTATGCAAGGTCATATTGTTGTAATTATTGTCCCTTAGCATAAACATGGGCCAGAAACCAAGCATTAAAATGCAGTAAGTCCTTGGCATCTGATCTCTCCCTTTGTTGCTTGACCTGATCTCTGACAGACTGGAGAACCAGCCTGAAAAGTCATCTGCAGCCCTGCCAGACTGCTCTCAGAATGACAGGTTTGGCTCACAACTGGGAGCAGGACAACGTGAGAGGTAATGCGGTCATTCTGCAGGGGAAATTGGAGCTCAGAAAGCCTGGAAGACTGGGACTGAGGGCTAGGCAGGGAAGAGGAAGAACATTTGGAGAACTGTGTAAAGCCTTGGGCTGTTTCAGTGTTAGTTCAGAGACTATTTGCTGTACAGGAGACTTTATGCAAGACACTCTGCAAAATACCAAGAGAGAGGTAAAGATAAATCATCCAAGCTGACATTTATTTCCTGTTTATTATGTGTCAGGCACTGTGCTGAGCACTTGAAAAGCAATATCTCATTTAATCCTCAAAACAATTTTATGGGTACAGAACAATTATATCTACTAAGCCAATGAGGAAAATTAAGCTTAGTGACAGTAACTTGCCCAAGGGCACACAGTAAGTGGCAGAGCCGGAAATTCTAACTGAGATCTGATTCAAAAGTCAATTCTCTTAACCAATGCACATTTTGGCCAGTCTTTAATCACTGAACCTAAAAATCTAATTGCTCTACTTTTATTCCAGTAGAGGAAATAAGATACATAAATACAGAAGTTATAATATGAGACATAATGGGATAAATGCTGTACAAAAGCAGTGAGCTCAGCATTATTAAACATAGAACTTCCGGGAATACAATCCAGACAAGATTTAAGCAGCAGGAGTTAGCAAATAATAGTAGCAGCTATTGAGTTTACTATAAGTGAGATTCTTTACCTTCATTTATTCATTCATTCATTCATTCAAAAATCTTTACTGAGTATTAACTATTCATCAGTCAGCCTCATATGTACTTGGGGTTCATTAAAAAATAAAACAGATAAATATACCTGCCCTCCTGAGGCCTGCATTCTAGTAGAGGGAGAAAAGTAGTAAGGAATAAACTGTAAATACATAGTTCATACACATGAACACATATCTCTATATATTTTTAAACACACATTTTTAAATTCTAAAGGTCATTAAATGCAATAGAAAAAGAAAAAAATTAAAAGAAGACAAGAGGTAATTAAGTGGGGGTAATCACCAGATAGTATATGCAGAAGTATCTTGTGAATCTTTACAACAATCCCCCAACTCTTAAGAAGCTATTTTTATGTCCTCTATTCAGATAGGGAAACAGAGAGGTTAACAAGTTTGGTCAAGAAGGTAAGAGAGTCCTCCCCCAGGCCTAGGTGCTTCAGGAACCATGAGTTATCATGTGGGCATGGCCAAGTCCAAGAACCACACTGCACACAATCAGTCCCTAAAATGGCACAGAAATGGCATCAAGAAACCCCAGTCACAAGATATGAATCTCTTAGGTGGTGGGTGGTGAACCCCAGCTTCCTGGAAACAAAGGCTTTGCCAAGAAGCACAAGAAGAAGGGCCTGAAGAAGATGCAAGCCCTAAACACCAAGGTCATGCATGCACTGCAGAGGCTCTTAAGGCCCTTTTGAAGACCAAGGAGAGTAAGTTCAAGATCCAAAGTGTGTCAGCTGAATGCTCCATCAACTTGTCTCATAGCCCTCTCCAAGCTTTGGAAGCAAGTTCATGTCCTCATGGCCTAAGGTCTTATGCTCTGCCAGTCAAGGCCATGTGTGGAGAGCTGTGATTGGAATCATGGTTTCTCTGCCTTGTGGCTGCATTTGCACTGGGAACTTCTTGTGCAAAGGTTCAGGTCAAGATGGTCCAGTTGCTATGGTGATGCCTGGCCTGAGGAGGCTCCATGCAAAGGTGCAGAGCTACATCAGTTGGGACCTTGAGCTCAGGTACCAACTCTCTAGTATAGAGCATTCTGAGCACAACAAGATGACCCTAATGTCTTACCAGTCCTGTGTCCTTCAGAATGCCTGCCTCGCTGAAACTTTCCCACGAATAACCTTTTGATGATAAAACCTATATTACAAATGTGCTGAGCTATCCCTAGGTCACTGCTTCTCCATCAGAGGTCAGTGTCCCACCTGGCCCCAGCTTTCTCTCCTTATTTGTCATTTCTCAATCCCCCATCGTCCCCCACGCCGGTTTCTGAATTAATGACTGCAGCAGCCATGGCCAAGGCCAAGGCCAAGGCTCAAACTAAGACCCAAGCCCATACTGAAGCTTCAGCTTTGGTTCCAGTTCCTTTTAGGGCTCCTAAAGGTGCTCAGGCATCCACAAAGCCTTTACCTGCCAATGTGAGGACAGGATGACTAGTGTGACCCCTGGGGCTGGTGTCTTTCTGTGCTGTTTGTACAAATAACCTGAGGCAGAAGGGGAAAAAAGAAAGAAAAAAAGAAAGGTAAGTAATAAAGGAAGAAAGAAATGGAACTGGGATACCAGTTTGGATGTGTGGATCCCAGAGGCTGTGTGCTCAATCACTATGCTGTGCTCACTCCTCAGTAAGTAGCTGCCTCCTCCTGCTCTTGCTTCTCCTCCTTCTTGAAATTATAGTTTAGCAATTATGGCTGTCAGGTTCTGCTTGACCTCCCCTAGAACTTGCTGAACTTGGAGACGTTGAAAGCCTCTCTCTAAAGGCCCAGCTCAGCCTTAGCTATGGAGTCCCTAGCAAAGACCACAAGAGCGACAGCAGCTTCACCATCAGCCAATGAAAAGTTACGTTCAATACAACAGAACTAGGTCTGCACAGTCTTGAATCAATCGTTTTTTTCCCTACATTTCTCCTGTTTTTTCTACCTCATGTCATATCTCCTGATTTCTGAATCATATCTACTTTTCATGCCCTTTGGAAACTGGGTCAGGGCCCAGCAGAAGTTAGTGCAGGGATCAAATTTTGAAGCTGAGATATTGTTCTCCAGCCTATTGAGAAAAAGGTACTTCCTGTCATCTCTTTTATAATGACCCCAAGTCCAATAACTGATGGGGTCACTATAAATCATCCATTGTAATATGGATATAACTGAAAGAGACCTGGATCGGAGCTATTAGCATCAAAATATGCTCTCCTAGAAAATCTGGTCAGCCTCTTTCTGGTCTGGTTTGAGATCTCTGCTAGTATTGTCATTGATCTCTGGTACGTGAGTGGGTGCTTTTCTGGGATCTTTAAAGTTAAACAGGGCAAGTCTGAGGAAAGACTATCAAATAGTAGATATTTTCATTCATGCATCAAATATAATATTTTGTCATTCAATTCTTAGTACCCAATGAGATAGATACCATCCTAGTATCTCTGTTTTATAGATGATAAAACTGAAGGATATAGAGGTTCAGTTGCCCAAGGTTACATCACCAGCGAGTAACAGCACTGAATTTGAAACTGATCCTGTCATACTGTTTTATAGTATTTTCTCTAGCTGCTGAGGATGTATCTAGACAAGAAATTCCAGACTTCAGGAAATTTATAACTTATTGGTGAGATGAATGAATTAAACAAAATGTCAATAAGGAGCCATTTTGTAAAACTTGAACTCTGTGCAAATAAACTGGAAAAGAATATCTGGGGGAAGCAGTGGGTCTTTTCTTCCTCTTTCTCCCTCAAATTATTTCGGCCTGTCCAATACTATCACATACATCTATGACTCACCTTCCCTATAATATTGGTCTGGCTATTTCCTATCTCCTCATGATTCTATCAGAAGAGCATCCCGAAACATGTCCAAATGAAGCAGCCAGGCTTACCAGCTTATCTGTTGTCCTAAGCCTTGGTCATCTGTGATTACATAACAAACTATTCCTACACTTAATGGCTTACTCAAACCTATTTTATTATCTCATGATTTTCCGGGGTCTGAGTTTGTCAGGCAATGGCTGAGCTATTCTACTCCACATGGAAGAGACTCAGTTGCTGGATGTCACACAGTTTGTAGCTGGACTGGTCTGGACTACATAATAGGGCTTCACTTTACATGCTGGGTGCTTGGTGGGATATAGGGAAGTCTAGACTCCCATTCTGTGTAGTCTCAGGACTACATTATGTGGTCTCTTCCCCAGGTCATCAGAGTTCTTACAGGGTCACACAGTCACCCAGGAGAGATCAAGGTTGAAGCTTCCAGCTCTTTTGAAGGCTAAACCTGGAACTGGCGTGGCATCACCATACCCATCCTCCATTGGTTAAAGCAGCCTTGGCCAGCAAGATCCAAGGGAAAGGGAGGTACACTTCATATTTGGATGGAAGGAATGTCAAAGAATTCATGGCCATCTTCCAGCCAACTCTCTAGTTTGATTTGTATTGAATTTGCATGACGGATTCAAAATATATCTAATAAAATCCTGTCTATTTCTGAAGACTAATTGAAGCTGAGGTGTCAAGATTTCAATATATTTTAGTGTCCAAATGAGACAACTAAATTTTCTCAGAGCAGTGAATGTACAGTGATTGCATTTAAAAATACACACGTAAATTTTGAATTTCCAAATGGTATTATGAAAATAGTGGGAGATATTTAGATCTCCTTTGCAGTTTTGGCAATAGAAGCAACTGAGAGTTGGGATGGGGGAAAGGCAGGTTGAGAAGCACTGTGAATGACTAAGAAAAACTGCATGGAAATAGGGAGAAATTGAGTTACATCCATTCTTAAAGGAGGGACTGTGGAAATTATTGATAAGGCAAAGTAAGCAAGACGTGAGAAAATAGGATTCCTAAGGGCAGCATTTAGGAGACAGCTCCAGGTACATTGTGGGCATTAGTGTTTATTTAATGAGGAAAAAAAATAGTGAAGAGATGACTCTGGGATGTTCCAGGTCAGGAGCCTCAGAGAGAGTGGACTGGGGAATAAAGAATTTCTTAAACTATTTGGAGAGAATTAAAAGGAATTATTTGGGTGAACCAGGAGCCCATGCCTAACAAGTGGCAGACATTAAAAGATAATATTAGTTTTTTTCTATTCTTTATTATCTTCAAAAGTCAAAAGTTTAGCTTTGGACTCTGAGCATAAAAAAAGAGTAAAAATGAGATTAAAGGATAATATTACTTTTGTGGGTGAAGGTGTATTGCATGACTGTCCAATAGAGCTTTCTTCAGTGATGGACATTATATTTGCACTGTTTAATATGGTAGCTGATGACCACATGTGGATATTGAGCCCTTGAAATATGTTAGGATGACCAGAAAAATCAATTTAAAATTTTAATTTTAATTAATTTAAATGGGCTTTTGCAGCTGATGGTTGCTGTATAAACAGAAAGATTTATGTCATGCTTATTTGAAGCAGAGTCCATGATACAAAACAGTACTTATTAACCTCAAGAGTATAATGTCAATATCTGGAAATTCTTTCACATTCTAGCAAAATTAATTTCTTTATTGTAATAAATAGGTAGGAGAAAAAGTTAAGATTTTAGCTAACAAGGAACAAATGTGGATGCATAAATATAAGCGTATTAAGGCAGAGACTGAAGAGGGGATAGTAATTTAAGAACCAGCTGTTTGCCTTGAACAAGTGTGTCAGTAATTATGTATCAGAATAATACAGTTTGGTTTTACAAGGAAGTTCAGAGTGTTTTCCAGGTCTTGTTGCAGGTAGAAAATTGAATGAAATTAGTATTATTTGTATTCACCTGGTGTAATTTGCTCTTCTACTTTTTCTGACAGCAGGATTGGAACTGGAACAGTTAAACCATGTTCTCCAGGGTATGGGTATTACTGCCAAGAGCGGAAAACTTTCATCTTCCAAAGCCTCAATCAGCCAGTTTCTCATCTGCATCCCATAAATCATCAAGAAGGAACAAGCTCATTATCTCAGCACCAGGGACAAAAGTCTTTTACATGACACTGAACTTCTGACTATTGAAAACATGGCAGCTTGCCATCTTTCTTTAACAGGTGTGTTGGTACCTTTAACAGACTGGGTCAGAAGTTTGAGACTGTGGTTCAAAATTTCAATTTTGTTATGTGCCATGACTTGCAGTAGGCCCATGTCCAAAGGTAATTGGGCTCAATAGTCTATGGAGCTATTTGGATATTTTCATAGGTTTGAGCAAAAAGAAGCATAAATTTGTATCTCTGAAGACATTCTCTTAGAAGCTAGGAATTAGAGGAACTTCTCTGCTCTAATTCAGGAGAGTAGAGCATAGCAATGCTGCTACCACAAGGACCCAGGCAGAAGCTCCCAGGTACAGGGTGTTACAATTTCCTATATCTTTAAAAAAATTTCTACATATTGACATATAATAATTGTGTATATTTATGGAGTATGGTGTGAAATTTCAACTCATGTCCAAAATGTGCAATGATCAGATCCGCATTTTTGACATATTCATCACACATCATTCCTTTTTGTTGGGAAGATTCAAAATCCTCTCTACTAGTTATTTTGAAATATATAACTAATTGTCAGTTGTCAACTTTAGTTATGCTATAGAGCACCAGAGGGTTTTCCTCCTAATTGGCTGCATCCCTGTATATCTTAACTATCCTCTCTCCATTGACCCATCCTACCAAACCTCTGATAACTACTGTTCTTGAAGGAGAGAGAGAGAGAGAGAGAGAGAAACTGCTTCAAAGAAAATCCCAAAGAACAAATAAACAAAACCCCCTGATGTCTATGTCAGAAACAAAACAACATAATAAAGAAGGATTTTCTTATCTATGTGCTTTCCAAATTGCAATTTTTACATGTAGGCTAGCTGTCATGAAAAGAGGTTTTTAATAAAACTATAGTTGACAATAAAAGTACAGAAGTACAATAAAAGCTCTTGTGATATGGGAAAAAATTCCTGTATATCCATTCCATAGTTCTCTCTCTCTTCTTTTTACAATTTTGGTCTTGCTAAGTTGCTTAGGGCCTCCCTAAGTTGCTGAGGCTGGCCTTGAACTTGCAGTCCTCTCACCTAGCCTAGTGAACCACTGGGATTACAGGCATGTGTCACAGCCCTGGACATAGTTCTCTTTTTACATAATAAGTTTGGTGGGATTCTAGAAGCTTCTAAATTACCCAATATATAATTCCTGTTTTATATAGAATTTCCTATGATTTTCAGCAGCATAATTATATTCTCAGAAAAGTTTCCTTAACCTTCACTTCCATAAGCACAGGAATAGTGTGAATGTTGCATAGGCAATTCTCCTGATATGGAAGCTCAGCTGTGTTGGTTAAAAGAAGATAATCTGGTAGGAATAAAAGAAAGTATATTCTATACCAGGTAGGAAACCAAGTATTTCCTAAAATGGGTCAGATAATAAATATTTTAGGCTTTGGGCCATGTGATCTCTGTTTATCTACTCAAATTGGTACCAAAGCAAAGCAATGATGCATAAATAAATTGAGCATAGTTATGTTCCAATAAACTTCGTGAACATTGAAATTTGAATTTTATGTAATTTTCACTTGTGATTAAACAGTGTTTTATAAATTTTTTTCAGCTAGTTAAAAATTTAAAAGCCATTTCAACCATTCAGATTGTTGAAAACAAAACAAAACAAAAAACAAACTAAATAAATAAAATTAGAAAAATCCAAGATGGTAGACCAGATTTGGCCTGTAGATTGCAATTTTTTGACTCCTATGCTATGAGATGCACATAAGTAACTAGAGTACAAATATTCAAAAATTATTATGGATATTGCCTAGGTTATAAACTTTTAGAGTTATGGAAAACTTTATTTTTCCATCCTTATATATAGAATTCAAAGTCACAATTTATTCATAATTAGCATCATTATAAGCAGGTATTTAAAAAAAAAACAGAAAACAAAGTCTATTTTTGTGGTACATATGTAAACTTTATGTCACTGTGATCAGAATACCAGACAAGAACAACTTAGAGGGGGAAAAATTTATTTTAAGCTCACAGTTTCAGAAGTTTAGTCTGTAGTTGGTAAACTCTATGGCTCTGGGCCCAAAGTGAGGCAGAACATCATGGCCAAAGGGTGTGGCAGAGGGAAGCTGCTCTGTATAAGGTGGCCAGGAAGCAGAGAGACAGGGGAAGGGGCCACAGGGAAGATGAACCTTTCCAGGGCTTGCCTGCAGTGACACCTCCCTTCTCCAGTCACGCCCCACCTCCCTACAGTTACCACCCCATCAGTCCATTCAAACTAAGGTGTGCTGATTTAGGTTATGATTTTCATAATCTGGTCATTTCACCTCAGAATACTCCTGAATTAATAGGAGCTTTGGGGGGACACCTCAAACCAAACTGCATCAATACAGTACAAAGATAACTGCACAGGATCTTATAGGAATACAGAATATTCTGCTTAGCTCTGAGACTAAGCAAAGGCTTATAATGTTAGATTTTCTTATCTCTAAAATGGGAATGATATTCTTCCATTCTCACAGGGCTGGTATGAAAAGCAAATGAGATTGTACTTTTGAAAGTGCTTGTAAAGATTAATTGCTGTCTCTACGTAATTTTCCAGGAGTATCTAAAAAGTGCTGGGGCTGGCCTATTATAAAATTTCTTATTAATTGTAAGGAAAGCATGCTTTACAAATAAGTATATATAGATGAATATTTTTATATTCATGTAGTGATGATATGATGAGACAAATTATCCACTCTGAATGTTTTATCTTTTTGTAGCACTAATAATCTTGCCATGCATGAATTGTTTAAAACCATGCTGTTTTATTTAGAATATTGTGTCTTTTCTGACTTACCCAAACCCAAAAATGAACAAAGGGGATGAAACATGCCTGACTGTACTTTATATGTGTGAAGATATAAAATAGTAGATTAAGGATTGGATTAAAGAAATATAGAGCCCCTGTGCAGGTGGTTCTTCCTAGTTTTAAAAGGTTAGTAGTCAGCAAGACAGAAAAGAAGCCTTCTGCTATTATGAGAGGTATTAGCCAAAAATGTGTGTGTGTGTTTGTGTGTGTAAAAATGAAAGCAGAAGGACATATTCAATGTAATACAATGGGGAAACAATTTCAAGGGTGAAAAATGTTCATCTTACAATTATTTTGTTTTTTCATTTTAGTTTAATCAGTTTTTTTAAATGCTTTTTGTTTTTACCTGTGAGAAATAATTCAGTGAAGACCAGAAAACATTGTGAAAAGGGTAAGTTTTTATTTATTTCTTGATGATCTGAAATCCCTTGTCCCCTAAATGGAGAGTTTTAATTAAAATAGATGAGAAGCCAGAGAAGTGGAGGAGAAAAACATTTAAACATATTTTTCTTGTGTAAGGTTTTTTCATGTTTTCTTCATAAAAATTGAATTTCCCTTCTGGGTTTTGCAGTATGTTTGTATAATTATTTTGGAGAAATGAGAAATGTGAGAAGGAAAATGAGATATTTTAGATCTAACCCAAATAAATGTTACATCTGGCTGATTTTAGTTAACTCTCTAAGCACCACTATAAAAGTGTAGATGTCACAAATTATGATGATGTAAGTTTTATATTTCCCACTTGACAGTAACTTGCAGAGTGTTTGCATCTCTGGCCAGTTGTTTTTCTTCTAAGATTATATACATAATCTTTATCCTATTTCATTCTTCTCTATTTTTAATGTTAATTTACTCTTTAATAGGGGTAGTATATAATATAATATGTGCTTAACATTTTCTGATTTGGATGCATGGCTGTGATATTGTGAAATTTGACTTTGGATGAGACAGACCTAGTGCTTGTGTGCACTCCACAGTCTGATAAAAGAGCCTTTCGTGATGGGTCAATGCTAACAAACGTTTTTCTCATTAGATTTACACTGCAGAGTCCCGGCATAGTTGTTGCTAGCTTCAGCTTTAATGAGAAGAGACCATAACACACAGTAATATCAGATTCAAAATTTCATAGTGTAGAACTTGTAGAGACTATAAAACCTAATGATGCCAAATATGAGTTCAGAAACCTCCATTCACTCTACCATCTTGTTATGAAAAACCACTAAAGGAATAGTTAAGAAGTTCAAAAGAGACACAATATGTTGAATTCCAAATCCTTAGGCATAGTTGGAAAATTGGAACCAAACTTAAACTCAAGATTTTCGTATGATCTAGGATTT
Source organism: Geosciurus inauris (assembly GCA_004024805.1). Classification (NCBI taxonomy): domain Eukaryota; kingdom Metazoa; phylum Chordata; class Mammalia; order Rodentia; family Sciuridae; genus Geosciurus; species Geosciurus inauris. The sequence continues at coordinate 23,885 of PVHX01007966.1, forward strand.
TTCCATAGACCCCAGGTTCACAGAGTATTAAATAAAGTCAATGTAAAATGCCTGTTCTGTGAAGAGGCAGTACCATCCAGTGGATAGAAAATCAGCTCTGGACTCAGTCTTACCTAGTTTTAATCCCAGCTGTGCTCCCTACTAACAGGGTCAATGCCTCCTCATGTGTCCCACAAACTTTCTCTTTGTGTATTCCTGGTGTCTCTTCTTATAAGGTCACTAGGCCTGTTGCATTCGGGCTCTACCCTTATGGTCTCATTTTAACTTATTACCTCTTCAAATGCCTTATCTCCCAAATGAATCCATAAGGGGTTAGTTAGGGCATCTTTTTAGTTAGTTATCTAGAGAAACAGAATAAGAGTATATACAGATATATGAGAAAGTTTTTTTTTTTTTATGGGAATTAACTCATGAGATTATGGAGTTTGAGATCCCATGACGAGCCATCTGCAGGGTGGAGAACCAGGGAAGTCAGTTGCACTGCTCAGTGCAAGTTCAAAGCCTGAGAGCCCCTGCCAAAGCAAGGTTTGCAGACTGAAGACACAAGGACCTTTATGTCCAGGGTCTGGAGAAGATGGATGTCTGTTATGGTTAAAATATGAGCTATGCCCCAAAAGCTCATGTATGAGATAATACAAGAAAGTTTGAAAGTGAAATGATTGGGTCATAAGAACTTTAACTCAATCAGTGGGTTAATCCCCTGATAGGGATTAACTGAGTGATAACTGAAAGCAGGTAGGGTGTGGCTGGAGGAGAGAGGTCCTGGGAGAAGTGTGCTTTGGGGTTTATCTTTTGTCATGTTGGGAAGAGATCTCTCTGCTTTCTGGTGCTATATTCCCAGCTGCTTTCCTCTGCCACACACTTCTGTGGTGATGTCCTGATGCACCTCAGACCGTAAGGAATAGAGTTGGCCATCTATGGATTGAGACCTCTGAAAACGTGAGCCCCAAAGTAAACTTTTCCTCCTTAAAATTGTTATTGACAGTTCTTTTGCTCACAGCAGAAAAAAAAGTGCCTCATACATGCTAGGCAAAACAAACAAGCAAACAAAAAAATGACTAAAACAGTGTCCTAAGTTTCAGAAAAAAAACGTTCACCTTTCTGCTGCCTTCTTATCCTATCTAGGACCACAGTGGAGCAGATAGTACTCAGCTACATTGGTTATGGACAGATCTTCCTTAGTTCACTTGTTCAAATACCAATCCCTTCTGAAAATACCCTCACAGATGTATCCAGAAGTAATGCTTTATCAGCTATTGGGGTATCCCACAGCGCAACTGAGTTGAAATCCTCATAGGGCTTCATTATGGATTTGGGTACAGGGTGATGACACAATTCAGTCCGTAACAATGGTGAATCCAAACATGGAGAAATAGGACTTCTTTGAAGTGTTTTGCATTTGGGAATGAAAATTTATGAGCCCTGTATTCTAACTGAAGTTTGGTCACGGACTTGTGGGACGTTGAGCAAGACACCGCCTGTTAGTAATTTGATTTTCTTATCTCTAAAGTGGGGGCAACAATGCCTTTTTCACAGGAAGATTTTTGTTGTTTGTTTGTGTTTTGGTACCAGGGATTGAGCACGGGGATGCTTAACCACTGAGCCATCAATATCCCATCCCTTTTTACTGTTTATGTAGATACAGAGCCTCACTAAATTATTTAGGGCCTCACTAAGTTGCTGAGGCTGGTTTTGAACTTGCGATCCTCCTTTCTCAGCTTCCTGAACTGCTGGGATTACAGGCATGTACCACTGGCCAGAGGAAATTTTTTTTAGTTGTTTACGGATCTTTATTTTATTCATTTATTTATATGCAGTGCTCACACATGCTAGGCAAATGCTCTACCACTGAGCCACAACCCCAGCCCCAGAGGAAGTTTTTAAGAGTTAAATTCAGTGTTATGAAGGGAGATGCCTGGCACAACACTTTGAAAATAAATAGGTACTTGTCTATTGACTGTGCTGAGTCTTTAAGGCTTCCTTTCTCTGCCCTCCCCTCCTTCATACCCCGGTTTGGTATTGACTGTTTGGGGAAACATATTTGGAAAGATTTGGGAATGACTTCTCTATTCTGCAAAGGTAACAGCCTTATGATTTTCAGAGTTTTAGCATTTTGAACACCCTCCAATATGCATCATCTCATTTGACTCTCACAACATTGCAAAGTGGACAAAGAGTTTCACAAAGAAAATCCAACAGAGGCCACAGGCTGGTTCCTTGAGAGACAGTGGAGCTGTTGCAAGAGACCCAGGCCTTGCTCCCATCAGCCCCAAGAGGATGTGGCTAGTAGCCTATCCCCTCTGCACTGGGAATGCTATGCATCTGGGAATCTCACCATTACCAAAGTCACACAATGGCAAAAATTTCAGCTTTCATATGCTGAAGGACCCCAAAGACTGGGAATAAAGGGTAATTTTTGGCGGTTACATATTTTATTGCACAAAGAGCCTGTTTATATCTCTGTTATGGTTGCATGAAATTTTACTTACAAGACTTTACAAAATTTTGAACATATATATCATACAGTATATACAGTTTGTGTGCACAGAACGGCACCCAGAGATATACCAGGTCTTTAACTGGGCTCTTTTTCCCTTCTGGGTTCCTAGCTGTGGTCATGAGTGGAGAAGACGGGGACATAGGTATGTGCATAGGGGTTTTCAACTGTGTGGCAAGAGAGCAGCACACATAAGCTGCACTTCTATTTCACGTTTGGCATTGTCCTTGGAGATTTTCTTGTGACTTCTTTGTTGTTTAGTTGATTGTCCTCCTGGGGCAGACCTTGACAATTCATTTTTTTTTTTTTTTTTTTTATAGCGGACACCTCCAGAGCTAACCTTCAGCATTTACAATGGAAATCCATTCTCTGGAGGAGATACATGCAGACTACACTGTAACTTTGCTGATTAAAAAGCACATGTTCTGTGCGAAGAGGGCCAGAAACAGTTTTCCATTTGCTTTTTGCACACAAACTCGGGTGGCATCCCTCATCCCTGTGTGGCCTGTTGCTTCTGGAGGGACATGCGGAGTTATTTACTTTATTACATTATTTAAATTTTCAGATGATTCTTGGGATTAATTGCTATTGCAGCCCAGATTTAATTAGCATAAACTTCAGTAACAGCTTAATATAAATTAAATTACAAGCCATTTCTCTTTGAGAAATATTAGGATTTATTAGTAGTGCCCCCAAAACTAATTAGTTGAGCGGATACATTTCAGCATTAAGCGATGGAGGAAGCTTTGTTTGCTGTTGTTTGTAATTATACCCAACACATCCCTCCCTCCACTCTCTCCTTTTTGTGTACTTTGGTGATTAGCTGGGGTGAGAGAAGGCTCCTCTGTTCACCCAAGGCCTCAGGGAAGCCATAATCATCACTGAGAGATAAATGGGGTCTGCTGAGAAAATGGAGGGGAGGGGGAAGCAGAGAGAGCTGAGAATAAGCAAATGGTCAGATCACAGTTCATGATTTTAAAAAAAAAGTTGAAACAAAAAGATGTGTGAAACCATCATTTTGAGTCCAAGCATATGAAACAACTCTCTCATTCTAAATGGATAAAAGGAAATTGTAGTTAAGCATTCCTGCTTGAGCTGTGGGCCAGGAAAGTGACAGTATAGCTCTGTGTGTTGTAGAATTAATCATCCAGAAGAATCACTTGGTCAAGTAGTTCCCCTGCTCAAGCATAAACCGTGAAGGGAACAGGCCCTGGAGTCAGGCAAGTTTGAGGTTCTATTTTGCCATTTTGTCTATTGGACCTTGGGCAATCTGCTAACCTCTTGTATCTTTCCTTTCATATATAAAAAGGGATAATGATAGAGCCTACCTCACAGGGTTATGCTTAAGACCACATGGAGTAATGTAGTGAAAGCAATCTTCTCCATGATGTGTAGAAGAGCAGTTTTCAGGCTGTGCCCAACCCCGAGTTACTCCATTTTATAAAGCAATAGTTTTCTATGAGCTACTCTATCTTAAGTACAAGTGTTAAGACAGAAAGACTCCATACCTTATTTACACAAGTAAATAACCACCGTCCCCAGGCACAACCATAAGGCACAAATTGATCAATAATTTATACGTGCTGATTTAATAAACTAAATCAAGGAGTACCAGGACATCTGGAAATCCCAAAAATCTACCAGGAATACCAGACATGGGAGCTTACCAGCCTAACCAGATGCAACCCCTCACCTAAGACCCATAAAAGGAGGAACTCCCTAGACTGGGCACTGCAGCACCCTGATCCTTTTACCTGGTCAGTCATCATGAGCTTTGCCCAGGAAAATTGCCACAGCAAGGAACCTCCAAATCTCTGTCCTCAAGCTTCAGCAGACTGGTCTCTCCTGGCTGCGATGGCCACACATGGCCCATTTCAAGCTCATACCTCAAGCTGAAACTCTGAAACTGAAACTGTTCTCTGAATAGACCCTCTGCCATGACAACTCTGTGGAACTAGTTCATTAAAATCTTCATCTGACCAACTAACAGTGACTCTGTTTGCACTCATATCTGGTATGTGTCTTTCTTCCTCTATTAAGTGGTAAATGCTGCTTATGAGACTAGGTCTTAGTTCAAAACTCTCATTGTCCAGGAGAGTCCCTAGAAAATGCCAGTGTCACTAGAAGACAAAGTTCATAAATTTAAGTTCACTTATTTGTAAATTCACAACATTTTAATAAGTGTTTTAGCTGGCAAGTGGGGTAACAACTTGGCCTTGAGTCTCCTGTACCTACAATGAAAGAATTAGATGAGACGATTTATCCATAGAATTCTCTTTGACTTAAAAATGTTTTCATTTATGTAATCTATTTTTGCATCAATGGTATATTTTCATAATACCAAACATCACCAATACAGAGCTTAAAAGATTAGCACAAAAGGTGATTTTTTGAATACCTGGATATTTCATATTAGTTGGAAACAAAACTCTCCCTCAACCCCATATGTTTTTTTTCTTATTGCAATAGGATTTTTGACACTAGACCACTCTTTACTGTGACTTTGGTTAAGGAAAAGTCAAATGAAGCAGATGGTTGGAGGATTTAGAAGATGTACATACTTTTTCCTGTTACATGCCTTCTTTTGAATATTCCTTGCAAGAAAGTACTGAAGGCAGATTTATAGCTGATATCTGTTATCCTTGATTTTCATTAATGAAGCTATTTTTCCCTTAGAGAAAACCTTTAGAGAATGTTGACACCAGGGAAACACTCCTTTTTAAATAAGAGGTGGGCCATTAGTCATAAGTGATAGTGTCACCAAGCTGTGGAAGGGGTAAGTTTTCAAATCTGTGAATGACCTCATCTTCAGAGGACTGCTGATGACCCAGGCGAGGCGAGTGTTTCCTGGAAACCAGACTAAATAGCTAAGGTTTAGATCATCTACAATGCTCAATGGGCTGTTGGCTTCCTTGAAGAATTAAATTTACCTCCTGTGAATAACTGAGCAATTATCTTTCAACAGGAAATTTGCTCAATTGTAAGTTCAGCCAACATTTGGTAACACAGGCCAAACCTGACCGAACAGAAAGAATTTGCATTTAAAACTCTTTCTGATTCCTCATCCCATCACATTTTACACAATATCTGAAAGCACAAACTAGTAAACAAGAGCTGTCAGGTGCTTGCAGGCAGATGGAATGGTACTTACCAGGGTTTCAAAATTAGTTCCCACACAATTGTCCCATTGTTTTGGGGAAGGTCCTGAATGACTTATTTTAGAAAATATTTTTCTGTATAGTTCCATGTGATCTTTAATTTGAACAAAAAAGTGAGCAGCTAACTCATTCAAAATATGAATTATGGAATAAATTTAAAAGGATTGAGAAGTGACAGTTTTATTTCTTACAAATTCCACGGGTTGGTATATTTGAAATACTAAATGATGGCTCTTTCTCTGTCATTTCTGTTGCCCCAAACTTTCCCACAGTTTGAGTTCCAGTTGGAAGATATAATAGTGAAAGTAGTACCTATTTTTATACTACTTGTTATATGTCAGAACTTATTCTAAGCACTTTACATATATTAAACCATGTAATCATTATAAAAGCCTCAATCTGAGGTAAATACAAACACCACCCCCATTTCATAGCTATGGTAACTGAGACACTCGCCCTGATGTTAAGCCACTCGCCCTGAGTCATACAGCTCATAAGACTCAAGTAGTATGACTCTAAGTTCGTACTGTTTGTCCAACTTGAGCTTGCATGAGTGAGCTGGAGGGCTTCTTAAATCGCGGATTTCTGGGTGCCGCTCCCAGAGTTTCTGAGTCAATAAGTCATGAGTGGGGTCTGAATATTCATTCTAACAAGTTCCCAGGTGACATTATTGGTCTAGAGTCACCTGTTTTGTAGACTAGTCTTCTGTAATGCCCATAACCCAGAAAAAGGTTATTATGGCAGAAATAGTCAAGTCTTTTACATTCTTGAAAGTCCAGACCATGAAGCTACTGAGAGTGCAGGAAAATAGATGATCCTTCTTATCTGATAGTTTTGGATTCTGAGACTAGAAATGCCTCCCAGGATTGAGGGAATGGAGGAAAAGAAAACGGGCTTCGGACTCATTTTCTGGACTCCTCAGGGGAGTAAAGTGTAGAATCCTGGCAGGTTTGGCAGACAGGTACTGTATGCTAAGCCAGGGGAAACCCATGGAAGGTGGGAGACCCTGGAGATCTCATTGCTCAGCTTGCTGGAGAAGCAACTACAAGGAGTGTGTCTGTACACGGTCTGGACATATCATTACAGAGTCTGGAGTCTCAGCAAGGGGCCAAAGCAGGAAAATCATCCCTGCAAATGTTTAAGAATTGGACCTGGTGGGCAGGCAGCTGCTGACTTGATGAGAATGGAGTTGGGAAGAGCCTGATCAGCATTGATCTGCACTGACAGATGACTAAAAATCACAGGGGGATGAAGATGTCCCATGGAGGCTGTGAACAGAGGTGAATACACGAAGGACCAGATGCCCATATTGTTACCTCTTCTATTCCATAGGAATCATGTGACCCCTCCCCCTACAAACCTCAGAGGCATCCTCAGAAAAATTCAGTGGGTTAGTTGTTCCTAGCATCTCAAAGATTCTATAAAGAGAGCTACATTCTTGTTTATGAGTTTGTGGGATGAAATCTGTACCCACTACCTTTTGGTTGCTATATAGAAATTTATAGAATTCTAGTGAAGGCGACATCTATGCCACAGACCCACAGATTAAGAGACTCAGGGTCAAATTTAAAGCCAAATCATTGTGAATCACTAGAGGTGATCCTGCAGAAGGATGGGTGTCCAGAGAAGTCACGGTGGACTTTGGAAATACCACTACTGGACTGTAAAGAAGCTTAGTTTGAAAAACACCAACTAACTGCTTTAAATTTACAAGGCAGAAAGAAAAGAGGTGACAGAAAGGGCAAATGTAGCTTTGTAAGAGTTTATTGACACAATATGTCTGGGACTCTGACTTTCTTTCCTTGGAAAGCAAAGGGACCTTCCCATGCTATCAGCCCAGACCAGCAAAGTGGTGGGGGGCCATGCCTGGTCAGAAGAGCACTTGTCTTGACCTTCAGTGAAGTGGTGACTGGGAGCTGTGGGGATAGCCTGTCATTTGAAAAGAACACTAGACCCTGACTCTGTCAAGCCCTGGGGAGCTGGTCTTTAGCATCTGAAGCTACAGTTTCCTTCCCAATAAAATGAAAATATCTCCTTCACTATAATGACTGTGTAAGACCAAACATGTTCCTCTTGACACATAGCTGCTTCCATATTGCTTCTACTTTTTACAAATTCAAGAATAATGTGAGAGGGGCTGGGATTATGGCGCAGTGGTAGCGTGCTTGCCTAGCACACGGGAGGCACTGGGTTCGATCCTCAGCACCACATAAAAAATAAAATAAAATAAAGATATTGTGTCCACCTACAACTAAAAAAAAATAAATATTTAAAAAAAAAAGAATAATGTGAGATATAATGTTAAAAAGGCTGTCTGGAAACCACACAGTAAATTATATGGCAAAAATATTTGACACTAAATCTTTCTATGAAATAAAAGATTTTCTAGTTAATTTAATTAAATATAGAAAATTTTTCAACTTTTCTTAGCATCAAGTAAGAATGAAGAACTTTTTTTTGAATATAGATAGTTTTGGGCCTTTTTTTAAAAATAAAAAACAGATGGTAGATGTATCATAGTGTGTGGTACCGTTGTTATTTCCTTTCTGAGTAAAAGACCCCTTGATTTATTAAGAGTAGAAACACAATCAGCCCACAGTCTACATTTCCCAGTATCCTTTGCAGATAGGTATATCCTTATGGCTATACTCCAGCCAATGAGAAGTGAGTGGAAGTGTCATGTGGTACCTCTGGAATGCCCCTCAAAGTGGACAGTGGAAGCGTTAGCTAACTATACAGGTTAGAGGGAGCACTGTGCACACAAGACTCTGCACTTCTCACACTCATTTCAAGTTTAGAGTGTTCCCAAACCACCTTGAGATTTGATAATTCTCTAAAAGGACTCACAGAATAAAGCTTTATACTCACAGTTACGGTTTATAGCAGGGAAAGGATATAGATTAAAAGTAGTCAAGGTATGAGCTGCAGAGACAGTGTCTAGGAGAGGTTCAAGTGCAGAGCTTCTGGCTGTTCTCTTCCCATAAAGTCTTGAACCATGCCAGCTCCTCCTGGCCAAGATGTGTGGCAGGGCACATGGAACACTGGCTACCAGAGCCTTGGTGTCCAGAGTTATTACTGGGGCTCCATCACATATCGCCTGTGTGGTTGGCCTGTAGTCTCTTGCCCCTCCTGGAATTCGGGATTAATATCTATAGCTCTAGTTCCTCTGGAAGTCAGAATTGATACCATGTGACCTGCATCATGAATCATATTGCTAGACTGTCCTCCAAAGACTCCAGGCAAACAAAGATAATCCTAGCATGTGGAGGATTCCAGGTAGCAAGACATCTCCTCCCAGTAGCTGAGGAGAAATGCCAGGCATCTCTTCAGGGAACGTTAGTCCTTCACTCCCCAGAGCCATCATTTTCTTCTTTTCTTCTGCATCCTGCTGCCTAGGACACCAGTTTGGTGGGTGAAGGTCTTGTTTCCACCATCATGAAGAAAAACCCACATCTTAGAGTTGCTGGAATGGTGGAATGATATCTGAGGAGGAACCTGGATCACTGATGATTTCATGAGGCTAAAGTCACCCACTGGTGGAGACTTTTTTATACAAGTGAGAAATGAAAATCTATGCTACTTAAGCCTTTTATTTTGACTATTTGTTCCTCCCAGTCATTAAATATAATCCTAACTGAAACAGCATGTTCCTGACTTTCCAATTTAGAAAGATAATGCCTACTCTCTTACTTTAAAAATGTCCTTATTTAAAAAAAAGTCTCACTAATTGTAAGAGATACATCATGTCAATTTTCAACCTAAAATATGCATTTTTTGGGAAGTATTTTAATTGCATTTGGAGAGACTTTCCTTGTGAAGGCAAAAGTTCTCTCTGTGTTCAGTGTTTGAGTGCCTCCAAACTTCCTTTGGAGTATTCAATGGCCATTTTTACTGAGGGCATGTTTGAGTGCTTAGTTTTGGGAATTTTCACTTTCATACCAAGACTCTCACTTCACACAGACTTAATTATTTATATCAGGGCAACTCCCCTCCCCCTCCCATTCATTACTGAGGGAGTCTTTTCATGACAGGTGGCAATCAATTTCTCCATATCACCTTTCGGTGTGCTTGTGCACTCTGTTCCCATCCAACTGTGTCTTTCCTCCACAATCACTCATAAAACAGAGTTATAATAGCTATAATTCTCTTGTCGTCAATTGGTGCAGTTAACAAATGGTTTATTAGAGTGTTAACCTCCATTAGCTGAGAGGCTAGGTCATTAGCTGACTCTGATAACCATTTCTCAAGGTTTATGACTTAAATAATCACTTAAATAATGACTTTTATTCTTTTATCTGGATTGAAACAAAGTTCCATAGGAACTTAAAATTCAGGGACAAAATGGGTAATATTCATTAAAAAATATCTGCAGACTTGCGGCCCCCATTTTGTTTTAAAGCATTAATGTTTGTTTTAGAGCTTCCAAGCTAAGATGAAATATAGAGTCACTCAGTGCTATGCACCAAAGCAACTTTGCCAACAACAAACACTTTTCTTCTGTGGATCACAGTTTATAGATAGTTTATTTTCCTTTTACCTTCTAATTTCTTGTCTTGGGAATACCAGCAATTTAGCATGAATTATGCAGGTTTGTGACTTTATTCGTTGCTAAGTGATTGTGTGCTACCTACTTAGAAGTTCCTTGACTTATGTGGGAGTCTTTTCATGACAGGTGGCAATCACACATCATAAGTAGAAAATACCTTAGGTCAAAAATGAACTTAATACTCCTAACCTGCTGATCTTCATAGCTTGGCAACACAGTATACTGTATAACATTAATTGTTTCCCCTGTGACTGTGTGGCTGACTGAGCTGAGGCTCACTGCCGCTGTCCTATTGGATGGCATACTGCTAGCTCAGGAAATGACTGAAATTCAAAAATTCTAAGTGTGGTTTCTACTGAATGCGTATGGTTTTTGCACCATCATAAATTTTTTAAAAAAATCTTAAGTTGAATAGTAGGTTGGGAACCATCTGTACGTAGTTTTCGGAGGTAAACAGGAAGTTATGAGTGAAAAGAACTTTTACTGCTAATCTCTATTTGGATCTCTAGTGATTCAGGATAAGTCATGAAAAGGACAATGAGATTCACAGGTTTGATCATGCAATATTTACTGCTCACCAACTTTACCAGGTCTCAATTGCCTACAGAAGAAAGATTTTATAGGCAGAGAAGGAGGTAGATTTGGGCTGCTAACTCATGGAGTACCAGTAGCTTTGTTTCTAAGGTAGACATCAATATTTTCTTTCCTAGATATTTTGAGAATGAAATGAGATAGCACCTACAAAGCATTTATAAATGGGATGGAAATTTAAAATGCCATTTTGATTTCTACATTGTTAACATGCCTAGAAATGAATGTTTTAGATTGGAGAAATGAGAATTTTCTCAATGTGTTGTCTCATTCAACCATTTGGGTACTTCCAACTATACAAAGTATACACTAATCTTCTGTGGGACTATTAAAGCTGTTTTCATTTTGAAGGTAGGCTGCACCCAGTTTTGTTTTAATTGACTTGGCTTTTGTACAAAAGAGTTTATTCATCAGAGAAGGAGAATGAGCCATTTCTTGTTCATCTCTGTAGCTAGTGCCTGGCATTCTGCCTATCACACATTAAAGCTTTGAATAAATATTTGTTAAATTCCTTAAAAACACCTGGTAAAAATTAATCTCTTTGTGTGATCCCTTGTAGTGCCATCTTTATGAAGTAGGTTTATATGTTTTGCACTGTCTCATATCATCTCCTTACACTTCTCCCTACTCTGATAACTCACAGGATTATTAGGAGCATGGCCAGAGTGTTTCTCTTCATATCCCTCAAATTCTTAACATTGTGATTTGCCTATGGTGTAGCATTTCTACAGGATGTTTCATGGAAGAGGTATATAATAGGAAGTTGTATTAGTTTCTTATTGCTTCTGGAACAAATTAGCACCAATTAAGTAGTTTAAAATAATAAAAATTTATTATTTTACAGCCCTGGAAGTCAGAAATCCCAAGTTAGATTTTCTGTGCTAAATGAAGTCAAAGCGTTAGGAGGGACCGTTTGGAGGTTCAAGGACAGAATCTGTTTTTTTGATTTTTGTAGCTTCCAGAGGCTGCCCTCATTCCATGGCTTGTGCTCTGTACCTTCATCTTCAAAGCTAGCAAGACAACATTTTTAATGTCTCTGTGTTTCCATCGCAATGTTGTCTTCTCTTTGCTTCTGACTGTACTGCTTCCCTTAGGGACTCTTGTGATTATATTGGACCTACCCCATTAATCCAAATATTAATAGATTCTGGGGATTAGGATATGGGCATCTTTGGGATACAGTTATTCCATGACAGATGTTACTAGGTGATAATAAGAGAGCAAAAGGATTCCATAGTTAGATTAAGTCTAGGAAACATTTGGTATAAGTACCATGAACATGTGACTTTTAACACAGAGTTTCTGTTACTTTTTATTATAACAAGCCTATGTTGTGACATTTCCACAAGACAATGCAGTCAATCCTTAAAGTGCCAGGAAAAACAAACAAAACAAACTTCCCAACCAAGAATTCTATATCCATCTATATTCTCCTTCAAAAATGAAGTCCAACAAAAATTGAGGAAATTTATTAAAAGTAGACCTTGTCCTTTAAAAAATGTTTTAAAAAGTTCTTTAGATGAAGAAAAATGTCATAGTCAAGAATTGGATCTGCATTACAGAGAATGAAAAACTTTTCCTCTGCCCTCTTATACCTCAACTTTAAGATATGAACAAAAATATTTAGGTAAATACATGTAGCATGTCCAGTAACATGTTATGCACCAGCCATAGGTGCATAGAATAGCATTTATTTTTCTTCTGGCATCTCAGAAAATAGCAATTCACTTCTTAACATTCTTTCTTGGTCTTCATATTTCTGTTTTTTTTTTAAATTTTTTTTAGTTGTTGATGGATCTTTATTTTATTCATTTATTATTTATATGTGGTGCTGAGGATCGAACCCAGTGCCTCACGCATGCTAGGCAAGCGCTCTACCATTGAGCTACAGCCCCAGCCCCTTCATATTTCTGTCTTGAAAATATTCTGTTTCTTCTCTTCTGTTACCTTCTAAAAATTTTATTGTCACCTTTTATGTCTTTAAATTCTGTATTTACAATCACTGTGTAGTTGTGATTAGATGAAACCTAACAGCTTATACATTGATTTAGCAAGTGATTTTTGCTGTAAATTATCCAAAAGGGTTCAAGTAATTGTGTATAGTTAACTTTCTCCTGCTCCGGACTGGAAAAAAAAAGCATTTGGGAAATACAATTTATGGACAGAAACTAGATTGAAGCAATAGTTGTACAACATCTCAATGCACGAAATGTCATTGAATTGTATACTTTAAAATGGTTAGTTTTATGTTAGGTATTTTTCACCTAAATAATAAATAAATAAATAAATAAATAAATAAATAAATAAATAAATGTTTGGGGAATAGAAGTAGCTAGAAGAGGGTTTGAATAGAGTCCTTTGACTGGTAAGAGGTGTAAAGAGTATTTGTCAATGAGGGCTGAGAATAGTCAGAAAAAGTATCCTGTGAAAATTAATGACAAAGATAAAGAAAAATTATATAGTCCTCCAATGAAGTCTGAAAAAATAGGGGAAAATTAATTCCCAGTGATCAACAGTATATAAATTGCTTTTCTCACATGTATGACTTGGAAAATAAATTCAAATCTTCAAACTCCCAGTTGCCAAAATGAATAACAATAATTATAGGAAGGTACTACATAATGGTCAGTTTAATTACCATGTTTTTGCTTCTGTGATATAGTTACTTTTACTTTTTTGAAAAATTTAAGAGGAGACTTCTCCAGCTGGTTTTAGGTCTTGAACATTCTGAGGATAATTATATCTTCCAAGAAACCATGTCTAGAATCCAAGAAAATAAGGAGAATCAAACATTGAACATTTTGGATTGCAAAAGTAAATCCAACTACAAGTTCACTGAAGCCAGTTCTAAAGGCAGCCTTGAACCAGTGGTGGAAAAATAAACTTCACGTTTCCTTTGTCATTAGCAGGGATCACTGGCTGTGCTATAAGCTGTGTCTTCCCATGTGAGCACTGCACTTTCTCAACTGTGGCCCAGGTTAAACCCTAATATTGAGTGCAATGATACCCTGAAGAGTTATTGAAAAGAAGGCTTTGGAATTTTCCACCATGATTTCCCATCCTTCATTGGCAGCTAGAGTTTATAGTTGGTCTCAATATTGTTCTAAACTGTATACATAAAGAGCCACCACTGTCTCAGTTAGATCATTGATAAGACCCTAGAGAGGCAATGAAGGGGCCTGTTGCAGCATAACTCCAGTCATAAAGGAACAACTATTGCCCATTTTATTAAGTAAGAAGCCAATTGCACAGTATGGTGCTATGGCACGTCTTTTTTGATCACAGTCTGTGAGCAATTAGAATGGGTTGCAAACTCTGGGAGGGGTCATCCTGGCTTCTTTTATTATGTGCTGGGGCTGCAGCTGCTATTGGGAGATGCATCTAAGGCTCTGAAATAATGTCTCTTTGTAGCAATTTCTGGAGGCTAATTAAGTATTGCATAGAAAATTATATCCTTATATCTGCTTTAAATTTGCTGCCCATTAATTTGGAGCAGCCTCTGGTTCTGATATGATGGGATAGTGCAATTAGAAGTAATTTATGACTCATTTCTGTACTGGTTATTGTTTTATGGCTTGGGAAGGATATAGCTTCCAGTTGTTAATAAGGACACCTCCTAAAATGAGGGGATGGCAAGATAATGCTTTGCATTTGTATCATGTCTTGGTGGAGGCAGGACAAAGGCCTAGACCTTCTCAATATGTCAATTGTGTGACAGTCGTGCAATAGGCAGAGGTTAATAGGTTTGGTTTACAAACCTAACAGGGAAGGATCTATAGGGAGGGCTCACCACCTGACCACTGTGATCAAGCCAGGACTCATGGAACCCAGCTCCACACTAGTTGCTTTTATGCTTTTTATTTTTTCAAACCTAGACCCCTTCCTTGCTTCTCCTCCCATTTTCTCCCTTTTAGAATAGATAATATGAAAAAAATAGAAAAAAAAGAGTCAAGAAGCAGTTCTCTGTGAGTTTCTCTCTTACTTGAAAATTAAACACTTCTCAGAAACTTTTACTGGATTTTCTTTATATCTCTCTACCCCCAGACTCCAGAACAATCATTTTCAAAAGATTGTAAGCTTGCTAACATTGACTTTAACCAGTTGTGATTCTTTTCCTGGAATTTTGAGTACATTGTTACTGGACAAAATTGGGATCTCATGGTTAGAAGAATAGGAAAAATGGCTGATGGCAGGGTGTTGAATTTTGCAATATAATTGTAATGCTTTATTAGTGTTGTATTTTTCCTACATTATCTTCAAACATTGATTTGTATTTAAATCCTAGGGATTAAAATGTCACTAATCTTCCCATCACTTGTTAATATCACAGCCACATGGAGAATGAAAACCTTTGGTTGAGATTGGACCCACAATCCTGAAGACTTGGCTTTTATTTCAGGCCCTACCAAGATGGAAGATGTTGTTGACTTTCCTGGCATCCATATTTACCTTCCTTTTGGTAAGAACCTCTACTATTTAAGACTCTGCCTCTCCACCATTCTCAGCCCTGATGTCACCTGTGGGAAACCATGCCTACCTTGAGCTAGGTATGTGATGCTTCACATCCTAGTATTTGCTACAAGATGAACATCTTGGTTGAAGTAGGATTTTTTTTCATATATACATTGAGATACAATAACTTTTTGGCTGGCAAATTTGGGGGTTTCAACACAATAAGTCTGGAGCTACTGATAGGCATCTTGCACTATGAGAAAACCTTCCTGAAGTAGGAACCAACTTAGAAGATGAAGAAATAAGAACCCTGGAGAGAAAAATTTGGTACTGATGAATTTTTTTGAGAGTATATATCAAGTTAAGTTTGAAGCTCAGCCTACTCTTAATTTGAATCAATGACCCCCCTTTTTTTGCTTAAGTCAGTTTGGGTTGGGTGGGTAGTCACTTTCAACTAAAGAAATCCTCCTGGATACAGATAGTAACCAGCTATATGCATCACTTCATAAGTCTGGGTCTCTGGCTTTTTTGTTTGTTTTTGGTGTTAGGAATTGAACTCAGAGCCTCAGGCATGTTAATTATATGCTTTATCATAGAGCTGTTATCCCAGCTCTGGACCTCTGTTTTGAATCTGAGAGGGAAGAATTCTGTTTTGGAAACTGGGAAATAAAGATACTGCAAGGAGAAGCATCTCCAAGGTCACATAGTATCTCCCAGACGCACTGCAATCTATAAGCTTTAGTTTTGGATATTTAGTTTTAGTGCAGAAAGAATATTGTTTTTCATGAATCAAAAGACTGATGGGTGATGGCTTCTGCAGATTTGCTTAGACCTGAAAATTCCAGTACTATAGAAAGGAACTCAAGTCTTTAAGTAAATTGCTTCATAGGTCCAACCTGCTGAGCTCTGGATGGACAGTAAAGTACTAAATATACCAGAAGAGTGCATGCATCCACAGGTGATGTCCTAAGAGGTCTGCAAATTATTCCTGACACAGGAAATTAAACTAGGCTACAGGAAAGCTTTAGGCAGTTCTAAGATATTACATGAGCTCTCTTTCTCTCTTTCTCTCTTTAACATCTAGAGTTCATGAACTCATTTTCTTTGGCTCACATTTCATCATTTCCCTAACAGATGGGTTATTACCCGATCTTGGCTAGGGTAAGGATGTAAGACTGCCATTTTCTCTGGGACAGTTCCTTTTTCCTGTAGCTACATTCAATGGGCACATACCTGTATGGTCGAAAAGATCATTTCATACACTGTAGACGCTTATGATACCTTCCTTCCTTCATTTATTCCTAATTCTTAGAGAAAAATAACCTTCAAAACCCTCCTTTACTTCTATTTCCCTCTAGGAAAAGATTGTGTCTTCTGGGTAGCCTATGGTGTCAATAATGGCCCCGGAGGCACAGAGATAACTGAAGGAAGTTGCTTGAATTTTATAAAACAGAATTTTGGTTTTTGCTTGAAACTTGAGAAAAGGGCAAAAATAAACTTGGATTCCTACAGAGGCAGAATTTACAGACAGCAGTGGCAATCGTGAAAAAAGTCTTAAAAATCTGACTTCATCTCTTCCTTTTACAAATATTTGCATGAGGGCCAGAGGGCCAAAAGGGGTTGCTCAGAGTTCTGCAGCTACTTCCTGGCAGAGTTAGGCCAAGCCCAACTAAAGCTTTAACTGATACTGTGCTCCAACACAGCCAAAGATGCTTCTTTATAAAGACCTTCTTGAGAGTTCTGGATTTTAAATCAGAAAATGTCTACTTAGAATAATGCCATAGTATCCAGAAGTATGGTGCAGATGGCCAGTTTTATGTGAAATACTTTAAACATGTATAAATGTTGAATTTTTTAAACTTCTGGTTTATTTATTTTTTTCAATAATCAAATTTATTTTTTTATTAAAAATTATATATGTATATACACACATTATATATTTACATAAGTGAATAATAGTTATATCAAACGTACTCTTCTTTCTTTTTTCTTGCTGCTTCTTTCATTTTTCTTTTCTTCCTCATTCATTCAAACCCTTACCCTCAGACTTTCAGGAACAGTAATTACTTTTCTTATTCTCAGACTTACATATTGTTAAAAATATCAAAAAGTCTATATAGATATTGTATACATATACATCTCCATAAATAGCATCTTTGATATTATGATAAAACAGGACCCTATTAGACACACTTTAATACATCTTGTGTTTAGCTACCAGAATACTAATATTTTACATTGGTATGTTTCCTTTGATTTTGTATTGAAGAAAGTCTTAGATGTATTAATCTTGGTCATTTTCTAGTTTCTTGCTAGTTGCCTGTATCTTGTTGACATACTCATCTTAATGTTCTTTATAGGTCCCATTCCAATTAAGATAGAGATAAAAGGGACATTGCATATTGTAAGTGCACAATTAAAAGTCAAAATGATGGCAGAACTCAAGTTTTAAGTGAGACCGAGACACATTATTGCAGGGGAATGGGGAGTAGCTTGGGCATGGCATTTGTAAAGATTTGTGATTGTGTTTGGGTCTGTATTCCCAAGCAAAGGATGTGGAGGCTGAAAGACCTCAAACAAATCTACACCAGTGTTTCTCACACTTTGTGAAAATAAGACTCACTTGAGAAATTTGTCAAGAAAAATCACACCCCTGGAGTCTGACTGAGTGGATTGGGTGTGATGGAGGAACGTGCATTTTTAATAAGTAGTCCAGGTAGGGCTGTTGATAGGTGATCCTTAACCAGACTTTGAAAGGATTCTCCTTTGACAGATGAGGAGAGAGGTCTGGGGACTCATTGACCTGCACAAAGTCAAACAACCAAACTTAGTGACAGAGATGGAACCAGAAGCTATTTTCCCTCCTTGAGATGGACTAGCGATGCTTAATATTTCTCTAGGTGTCTTATTTTCATAATCCTTTGGTAAAGCCTCCCCCAAATGTTCTGCCTGGCTTCTTTCCTAAAAATGTTCATTTGTAAAGAACATTCTATCAAATGAGAGATTTAGACTTTTAAAGTTAGAATGGTTCTTGGGAGATTGAAACTGAATCTTATTAAATAAGTGATCTCAAAGTGAGGTTACTTTTCAGGTAATCAAGGAAAAGATTTCAGAAAGCGACTTGCCTGTACATCAGAATATTTTTGTCAAAAGAATGTTAAGTTTTATCCCACTTGCTGCTTGGTTATTTTCACTTAGAATTTCAGGAAAATAACTGTTGATATCTGTGAAATTGAGTTTCAATCTTCTCATTTGAACGTGGCTTTGTGCAGGTAGAAGAAATCATTTGGAGAAATGGCATATGGGTTAGAATTATTAAACTTTTGGAATCATGTTATGTATTCATGGCTCATTATGAAATATTTTAATATTCCCTTGTGCTTAGAGGATGAATAATATCACCCGGACAAGTTAACAAAGCTTAATGTGTAACATAAAATACTTTAAGAACTCATGGGGAATCTAGTTTACAATTAAAATGTCCTGGGCAGTGAGTCCCTCATTAAAAACACAAAGTAAAACTTAACTTACACCATTAAAGTATCTTCATTCATTACTACAAACACGCACCATCTGGGGTTGTTTTGTGTCTCCAAATTTCTTATCAGCAGGGGAGAGATAGGGATTGACTTCCTCCAGAAATCAGTATGTCTTACATAATGCAAATGCATACCCCTGATTGCAAGCAGTCCTTAATTACTAATGGGAGCCTCTGACCAAGTGCTACTGCTGGAACATGTCCTTCAACGGTGCTTTAAAAATGACTCAAATCACAGATTCCTACTGAGATTTACTTTCTTTAATAATGTTGCATTTTATGATTAGAAAAGATAAAGTTTAATTATTAACATTTAAAAATAAATACTCATTTTCCTCAACACATTATCATAGTGCCACCTTACTGGGCACCAGCTTTTATGTACTGGGTACTACCTAGCACGAGCTCTTCCTACTCTCCACAGCTCTTGTAGTTGGACTCTACTGCCCTCACATTTTAGATGGATCCATGGCTTACAGAGGTGAATACTTTGCAAAGGCAAAATACATAGTGTATCACAGATGTGGCTTGATGCTTCTCAGGGAGACATTACACAGTAAAGATTTTACAAAACTGTTTTTTTAGGGTCATGGCTACTTGTTATAGAATGGATTTATCCAGTGACTCCAACTGCACTAAAATACTTTAGTATCTTAAAGCAGATACTGTGGTCTAGCTATATAGTTTCCAGTCAATCAGTATGGTACATGAACCAGGAGCATCCATATCATCTGGGTACTTGTTTAAAATATAAAATCTCAGGTACCCTCCAAGATTTATTGCATCTGAAACTGAATCTTAAACAGATATTCCTGTGACTTGTATAATATTTGAGCATCAGTAGTGGGCATGAGCCTTAATGCCTTTTACCAGTAGTACTGTGGCCCCTGAGAAAGAGGAAGACTTTGTACCCCCTCTGTACTATATATATGAGGACAGCAGCCTAATCTTACAAATTATGTGGCTGTCACAGCAATTAGCATTCTATCTTTTCCCTAGTAATTGCTTAATATGTTCTTTTTAAAAATGTGATTTTATTTTTGAATATTTTAAAGACCATTTCTATATTTTCTGTTAATTGACAAATATAAATACTAAGTACACAATTATATTATGTCTGCACATTTGAATAAATAGGGATTTAACTGAGCTTTGAAGGTTTGTTTGAGAATATCCTTTACCAGCTAGCCTATTCAGAAAGTCTGTGCCAGACAGCAGGCATGGTCCAAGGGCATGATTGCTGATGGAGTCCTTGGGTAAGTTGGCCTGCGTAGCTCAGATCCAACAGTTTGTATGTGAATCCTAAATCCACTAGGTTTGGTTCAGTTGAGTGGGTCAGTTGAGTGTGTTTATCCACTGGGATGAGCCTGGATGTTGAATCCACTAGGGCTGGCTTAGAGCCTGGGTCTATAGGAGTATTATTGGAGCTTCAGTCTCCAAGTTGGGCCCAATACTGAGTTGGGCCAAAAGTCAGAGACTCTGAAGCTGATCTGGCATGGGAGTCTTTAGGGAGTGCCTGGAGCTAAGGTCATGGATGTTGGCCTGGTCTATGGAGACAGTAGGGATGGCCAGGAATCTGGGGCTATAAAGATGGACCTGGGGCCTGTGACTGCTGGTGTTGGCTTAGAGGATGAATGTGCAGATGTTGAATTAGAGGATAGGTCTATGAGGGATAGGCTGGCTCTGAGGGCCTCAGGGGTCACCCTGGGACCAAGGTACATAGATTTGGTGTGTGCCAAGTCCAATTCTGGAAACTATTGATACATACCTATGGGGAGGCTGTCAGCGCCTTGCCAGGGGTCCTTTTTCATGCCCAAGAGGGTGTAAGTCACTGGAGAAAATAAAATATGAAATAATTAGTGAAGAAAAAAAACGTAGAGTCAGAATGATAGTTTTTTTTGTTTGTTTTTGTTTTATTTAGGCTTACATGTTAACAGTGTAAATTGATTCATTGTACATAGATAGAGGATAACATATCAATTCTCTAGTTGTAAGTTGTATAGAATCACAACATATATGCAGTCATACATAAAGTTAGGGTTATTATGACCATCATATTCCACCACCCTTGCTGTCCCCATGCCCCCTCCCACCTTACACCCCTGTGAACAGAGATCCACCATTGTTCCCATGTCCTTCCCCACATTATGGATCAGCATCCGCTTAGAGAATGATAGTTTTAAAGCAGAGTGCCTGATAGGTCCAGCCTGCACAGAAGCTGGAGCTGAACAATTAAAAAATGTCTCTTGGTGGTTTATTTAAGGGGGTACATCAAAGGCAGGGATAAGGTTTCAGAGGTGGAGTCTTGCTTCATGATGTCTTGCGGTCCGCAAGTTGATTGGCAAGTTGAGAAGCTATGTGGCTACAGCAGGTCACCCCATTTCCGGTGCTGTGTGGGACCTGGGGCAGAGCTGAATAGGACTCACAATATGTTTGGGTGGTCTTGGCCAGAGGAAATTTCCACTGGAAGTCTCCAGATGCCAGATGTTCCTATTCACTGGCTGTGATGCTGGTATAGTCCACACATAGCCCAGGGATGACTCTCGACACATACCTAGACCCTGGATATTCTGGAGCAGGCTGTACCCTAGATCTGCCAGAGGGTAGGACTACTGGAACTGGGCAGGCCTAGAGGCTATATCCACAAGTTCTTTTCTGGTGTTTGAGGTCAGTGTATAAGCTTAGAGCTGGAGCAGACTGGAAGCTGTGGCTATAGGGTCTGGTTTGGTGCTAGGTTGTCCTGAATCTTGTATCCATAGGGACAGACTTGATGAGTAGAGATGCAGAAACTATCTGGTACTGGTGGAGGCCTGAAGTTTCAGTCTATGGGCACTGAAGTGATACTGAGTTGGGCCCAAAGTCAGAGCCTCTGGGGCTGATCTGGCACTGGGACCTGGAGCCATAGACTCCATAGACTTCCAAATGCCAACTGGTTCATGCTTCGAGGCAGAGTACAACTGGAAAGTTTAGAGCTTGGGGCTTTAGGATGCTGCCTGGAGCAGGTCTAAGCTTGGAGGCTCATTGTGTTGGTGTTAGGTTGGAGCCTGGGGCCATAGGCCTGAAGTTTGTATCCACAGGGGCTGTCCTGGAGGCAGATGCTGGACTGATAACCAACACTGTGGACTTGGTTCTGAGTTTGGCCTGTAGCTTATGGCTAAGGGATACAGCCTGGTGCTTGGGACAGTCTGTAGCTTGAAGCCACTGAGCCGTTCTGGCAGTGGGGTAGGCCTGAATTCTCAGACTGAGTGCTAGTCTGGAGTTTATGGTCATGTGAGCTGGGATTCACTGGGTCATACACAGTTTAGGGGCAAAAATCAGAGTGTAGTGTTTAACTTCTTTGTTTCCTTTCCTCTCCTCATGGAGAGAGTATCTTGTTCCTTGCTCTGCAGCTCAAAGTTGGGAGAGGGGTGTCATAGGTAATATAAAACTGTCCTTTTTACTCTCTTCAATGTTTATCTATCTATCTATCTATGCATCAGGAATTGAACCCAGGGGCACTTCACCACTGAGTTACATCTCCAATATTTTTCATTTTTTGTTTTGCTACAGGGTCTTGTTAAGTTGCTGAGGCTGGCCTTCAACTTGCAATCCTAGTGCCTCAGCCTCCTGAGTTATTGGGATTATAGGCATGGGCCATTGTGTCTGGCTCCATGCATCTTTTCTTTCTGTGCTATGTTCAGGTTCTTTTTTCTCTAACTTGATTTTTGTATCTCTTGTAAAGATATGTTCATGTGTGGACAGTTGTTCTAATTGATATTTCTGTGGAGAGACAATCTCTAGAGAATCTTATTCTGCTATCTCACCCATGTCCCGTTAAGACATTCTTGAGTACATGAATATAAAATACCCATCTTCCTTATGGGAATTCAATGAATATAAAAGTTTGAATATTAAAGAAATTAACAATGGCTGTCAAAGTCTTTTAGAACATTTAATTAAAATCTCTACGTACAGTGCCGTTCCATCCCTTCAGCTTCTTCTTCTTCTTCTTTTTTTTGTGATACCAGGGATTGAACCCAGGGGTGCTTAACCACTGAGCAACATCCTCTACCCTTTTTAAATATTTTGTTTAAAGATAAGGTTTCACTAAGTTGCTTAGGACCTCCTGAGTAAATTGCTGAGGCCTCCTGAGCCACTGGGATTACAGATGTGTGCCACCGAGTCTGGCTCCTTTAGCTTTTTAAGGTACAACAAATATGTAATGCTAAGCATTGAACTTTTAAGGCTAAAATTTCCAGGCAAGACAAGTCTTTCTTTCTGTAGTACTGGGAATAGAACCTAGGGCCTCACAGGTGCTTGGCAAGTAGTCTGCGACTGGGCAGTACCCCCAGCCAAGACAAACTTTTGTTTTTCCTTCCATGCCTGTTGCTGCTTCTCCCCAAGAGACAAATCATGATTCTACCTCTGTCATCTTTTCCACATTATTGATTCTAAATAGCCTCTTATTTGTGTCAACCTCATTACCCTGCCTTTTGAATGATTTCTAACAATTGCAGAGTTTGGGTTTCCTGTCTAATTCCTTACACCCACATTGACTGCAGAAGGGATCAGTTTACAAAGCTGACATGGATATCATTGACAAGAGTTCTCCATTTGGGCACATATTGTATCCAGAATAGTTTTGAGATTTTCAGTAAAAACTAACAAAATTATCTTTTAAAACCATGAGAAATGCAGTACCCCAACATCTGGCTAAATGAATAGGTCTGGAAAATTCTCCTGTATGTATGTATCTGACTGACATATGTAGGCTGAGAGTATTCCAATGTACTGTAGAAAGCACAAGCAAGACTGATGGGAGTGAGGTATCCTGGAAAGTTCCAATGCCTGGGCTTCAGTGAACACAGAGTGGGCAATGGGTTGCAGGGGTGTTCAGATGTAGCAATCAGCCTCCAGATATATACTGTGTTCCTGAGTCTCAAAACTCCTACGACTTGGAGTTGACAGCTAAGAAAGTTAGAGAACAAATAAATGGGGAATGTGGGAGAGCGAAGGAATAAGATGACTAAACCTAATCTGATGTTTTAAAACTGCATTGCCATAGAGTTAGGATTCTTGAATTTGATATGCTAATTTATGGATAGAAGGTATACATTCTTGTTTGGTGTTAATGAGGACTGTTTTTAGTAGGCCTGAAAGGCAAAGTGCACAAAAGTAGAAGAGACACTAGAGATACATATTTTTTACTGTGCAGTTACTTAAGAGAAAGATTGGGAGGAAAGAGGGGTGTATTTAATGTTGTTTTTAGCAGTTTCAGATCCTACATTTTATGCTTTGGAACTCAACTTTCTTCGATTCAAACTTTTCTTCCTACTTGTTCTACAGCTCAGAAAGAACATACAGAAACATTTGAAATGCACCTTTTATTAAAACATATAAAGAAAATCATTCTCATTCTTGTTTTAACTTCCCCTTTGTTTTAAAGATCATCAAAAATAAGAGCATGGCAGCTCATATTCCAGAACTGAGCCAGATAATCTTTTGAACTCACCTGACCTCGAATTCTCTCTTAATAATTCTCTAAATAAAGTCCTGGACAGCAGAATAGAGTTGTGGCAAAGAGGGTGGACTTTGCAGGCAGACAGCCTAAAATCATATTTAATCTATACACTTCCCTGATGTGAATCTTAGGAGAATGTCAAACCTCTCCATGTCCACTTTCTCAATAACACAGGAGTATTAGTAGCACTTATCTTTTTAAGCTAGCCATCTGATTAAATAAAGGCACTTACTACAATGTCTGGCACATAACACGCATACAACCCTTATTAAGATATCCATGTCACCCACCATTCAAATACATTCCTAGAATTAAGGGCATTAGAACAAAGAGACCTTTAGGAATCAACTGTTGTTTGAGAGTACCTAAAAAAACAGCACAATTTTATATACACAAAAATGCTGAAAATAGAAGGACAAATAATTGGATTGATGGGAAAGAAGACCAATATCTCATTTAAGTCTTAACCTCGATCCTGATTTACAATGGGAAATTCAAGGTGATTCAATGATTATTGCTTTTTGGCTCAACTCATGCGGTTCAATATAGACCACATTAACAAAATTTTTTCTTTGGCTATTTTTCATCTAGAGCTCAGAATGAGCCATCTCTGAGACATGGTTTTCAAGAGTGATTATATGTGAGCTTTAGATATGGAGCCTTGCTTGTATATTGTGTTGTTAGCCACACCATAGGTAGTTATTTATTGTGCAATAAACAACTATGGTTTATATATTATTTTGAATTTTTTAAATCTCTGAGCTTTACATAAATGGGAAGATGATGTTTGCTCCATTCACTGATCATCAGTGGCTACAGGATTTAGCAGACATGAAAGTTAGAATTACACAGGTATAAATTATCCATGGAAATTACCCTGCATCTAGTTCTTGGCTGTTAAAATTTAATAGAATTATGTTGGATAAGTGATAAATCTGTTGGCAAGTATCCTAGAGAGGGAGTGAATTTTCAGAATCTGATTTACATATTTGTATTCTGCAAATATGTACATACTACATATCAGGGGATTTTAAATCTATATATCTTTCTTTTTTCAATCCTCACAAGGATAATAAGAGATGATATTGTTGTGTAGATTAGAAGAAAATAGAGACTCAGAGTAATTCATTGAGCAGTGATGCAATTGGGATTGGAATTTGGTATATCTGTCACTTTCCCTTGTTGCTTTGTGTTCCCATAGCATGTGGATGTGGGCAATTGGCTTTGAATAATTGAAGGTAGTTTCTTCCAATATGTGATGGCACCATATTTATTGAATTGCTAAGTCTTCTACCTTGTTGATTTGTTGGAAAAAATGGGTTGAATTGGGGACTCAGAAGTTAATTTCAGGCTCGTTAAAGTTGCCCTGAGACAACATCAAATGACATGTTTCTTCTAAGAGTTTTGTTTGTAATTAGAGGAATAATTTTCTGGAAGTCACTTAACAAGTGTACAGTGAGCTCCTACTATGGGTTCTGCATTGTTCTAAACAGAGGAAAGAGTAATCCATAAAATTCATAACATTCCCGGCTTTCAGAATGCTTTCCCTGTGTTTTTTTAAATCATCAAACACTTCTTCTTAGACTACTGTTTGAAAGCCATTTTCACTAGCTATAGATTCTTGGTGCTTTTAGTGCTTGCTATGAGGAAACTTTTATTAGGCAACTTTAAATCTAGCTTGTTTACTACTTACTAATTACTGAATCAGGAACTACCAGACAGTAAGAGCTTTAGGCATTAAAGCAAGAGTAAACAGAATTTTATCTTGTTAGACTGTTAAGAGAAATATATCTTTTCTTCCTCTTCATTTTTAAAACATATGCCATTATTAAATGAGCATCTCAAATTTTATCCGCTAACATTTCCTGAGATTGCTTGCTTTTGTGGTTCAATTTGTTGCCGCAGCCACTTTGCTAACTTTTCTTCCTTTCCCCATTCTCCAGCTTATTCTTCAGCTGATTTTTTTTGTATGAGATAAAATACCTATAACTCTAAAGCCCCTTAACATGATCCAATAATCAGAGTAGAGAGACCCAGAGCTTTGTCCTACATTCTGTATTTATATACAAATAACATAGGATAAGCTATTTACATTTTCTGGGGTCAAGATCCTCAATGTTTTAGTGTTTTCTTTGAAAATTAAAGAGAAAATAATTAATGAGGGATTTTTTTCATACTCCAAAACCTGGAGTGTTAAAATCAGCTTAACCGTATATTATGGCTTAGAGATGGGGTGTCCCTCAAAATCTTATATGTGAGATAAGGCAAAAATGTTCAGAGATGAAATGATTAGATTATGAGAGTTAAACCTGACCTGTGGATCAACCCACTGATAGAGATTATCTGGATGGTAATTGGAGAAGGTAGGTAGAGATTATCTGGGTGGTAATTGGAGAAGGTAGGTCACTGGGTGCCTTTGGAGTATATTTCGTCCCTGGTGAGCAGAAGTTTCTCTGTTCTTGGTGCCAAGTCCACTGTCACATCCTTCTGTCATTATGTTCCCAGAGCTATGGTTTGGCCAACCATGGACCAAATCTTTGAAAACATCAGCCAAAATAAACTTTACCTCCTCCGTGTTGTTCTTGTCAAGTCTTTTGGTCACAGAAATGCAAAGCTGATTAAACAGAAATTGGTGCTGAGAAATAGGGTTGTTGCTGTGGCTAACCTGACTATGTGGTTCAGAAGTATTTGAAACTGGTTTGTGGAAGAAAGTAATTCTAAAAAGCTTAGAGAGTCTGCAAACTGGAGAAGTTTTAGAATGTTGTAAGTGGATCTTAATGAGTGAATTCTGGTGGAACTCAGAAGATGGGATACTGATAGGACTGTGGAACATAAAGACTGGGATTATAAGGTTCCAGAAGGGAAGGAGAACTCTATTGGAGAAATTGGCTCAGAGGCCATTCATGTTACATTCTTGCAAAGAAGTTGTCTAGGTTTTGCCCATGTCCTGAGTCTTTGAGTAAGACTGAATATAAAGGTGATGTACTTATTAATCTGATGGAGGAAATTTGTTACATCAATGATCTGACAATGGTTTAGAAGACAAAATACATACTTCTGAAGAAATACTAAATAAACAATGTTTTAGTCAGTTTAGTGTCATTGTTACATAAAAGACCTGCCAAGAACAACACAATAGAGGAGGAAAAGTTTATTTTTGTTCCTGTTTTCAGAGGCGCATTCCATGATTGGCCAACTCCATAGCTCTGGGCCTGAGATAAGGCAGAACATCATTGCAGAAGGGCATGGCAGAGGAAAGCAGCTCAGGAATGGCACCAAGAAGCAGACAGAGCTCTATTCATCAGGGACAAAATATAAACCCCAAGGGCACACCCCCAATGATCTACCTCCTCCTGCCATACCCTACCACAATCTATAGTTACCACCAATGTAATTCATATCAGTAAACCCACTGATCAGTTTACCATTCTCATAATCTAATCATTTCACCTATGAACTTTATTGCATTGTCTAACATGAGCTTTTATGGGGCACCTCATATCTAAACCATAACATTCCACCCCAGCTCCCAAAAATTCATGCCATTTCACAATGAAAAAAGGATTTAGTCCATTTTCAAGAGTTCCCATAGTCTTAGCAGCATTATCCAAAAGTCATTGTCCAAAGTCACCTCTAAAACTCATGGCAAACTCTCTGCATGAGCCCCTGTTAAAAAGCAAAAGCAAGTTACATATATCCAATATATAATGACAGAGTAAACATTTTCATTCCAAAAGTGAGAAAGAGCAACATAGAAAGAAAGGATGGACCAAAGCAAAACCAAAATCCAACTTGCAAACAAGTCCTCTAGCTCTATGTCTAGCATCTGGAGCACATGGCATTTTGATGATCTGTTCTAAGGGCTTCTGTAGCTCCATTGTTCTGGTTTTGACGGTTGCAACCCATTTGGCTCCTTTCTTGGTTTGTCTCTTTCAATTGCTATAGCTTTCCTCATCAAATGTTCCACAGCACTGATGTCTCTTGATCTCAGGGATTTCCACTGCAGCTTTGGCTTTCTTTTCATATTTTCATGCACTGCCTTTTTGAGGCAGCCTGCAAGGACTCTGACTTGCTATATTTTGCCTCGTCTCCACGTTCTTCCCTTGAAATCTCAAAGGAAGCCTTCATTACCCCCTAGCTCCAACATTCTGCATTCTTATAGAACCAGCACCACGTGGATGACACCAAAGTCTGCCACCATCTGAAGCAACAGCCAAGCCTCTTGGGACCATGGCTGCAGTAGCCTCTGAGTACCTGGGTGACTGACTGAGCATGTTGAAACAACTTCCTCAACCAATGTGCAAGTAAGACACTCCAATGGTCTTGTCTCAAAGCAATTTTTATATTTACACCCTCGAGCCTGAGATGTTTGATCTTGTCAATTCCCAAGGTGCCCTTGAGCCATTTTTAAAGGTTATTGCTATAGAACCTTTAAAATCCCCTGAAGCATTAATATGCTAGGCAATACTAAGTAACTGAGAAGTGAGTGGAGATAATGTAAGAAATTAATTCAATTGCTTTAGATGTTTGTACCCATGGATATACATGGCATTTTGTTCTATGTAGGAGAGGAAGAAGGGACTTTAGTTTGGGAGAAGGCTAGGAGGACAATGTATATGAGGAGTAAAATGAAAAAATATCTCTTACTAGGACCTTGACTAATTTCTGGCTTCTGTGGAGAGAAGGAGGTGTAGGCTGGTCTTCAGGAATAAATGGAATTGTGTTGGAGTCCAAATGTCAAGTCAGGGTATTGTTAGGGGAGAAACTATTATTTTCATCTTTGTAGGGAATTTAACAATATTGGGTAGTTCTGAAATATCGGGAGATCACATCCCAACAGTGGACATTAGTCTTCATGACAGGTTGTAGGAGTGATGAAGATTATGTGAGTGGATTTGAGGGGCAATACACAAACACATATGTGAGGGTATAGAGTATTTGGAAAATCAGGGATTCTTCATGGTGGCTTTGAGGGCACAATAATATACCTTTTTGTGACTTCAAGGCATAATATAAAAAAGGCTAATTTTTAGCATTCAAATATTGGCGCAATATATACTGTCCCCAAAGGAAGTAATGAAAAACACATGTAAAACTTCTGCTTAGGTAAGACAGCATAGACACGTTTTTAGCGATTCTTCCCATTAATTACAATACAATTAAAATCTCAGAAAAAACCTCTAAGAACTGTTAAAAGTGAGGAGAAAAATACTAGGGAACTTAAGCCTCAAGGAAAATTATAGTGTGAGTTTCCTGGGTTTGTTTTTGTTTTGTGTTGTGGTTTATTTATCTCAGACTTGAAATGAAAGGATCTAGCAATCTAGAAATTTCAATGGGGGCAAGAAACAAGAAGAACGTCAAAATCCTGTTTTCTCTAGCCATGGAATCAAGACAGGGAAAACCCAGGAAGACAAAACTTTTGGATTTTATTTCAGCCAAACTCCACAGAAAAATCTGCCTCTCCAGCAAATAAAGGAAAGGTGGGGATCTGGAACTTTAAAAAATAGGGTGAAACTAGAAACCTCCAAATCCACTTGCAAATGGACAGCTGGCACCGCCCTCCCCCCCCCAAAAAAAAAAAAAAACCAGGCAATTTTTTTCCCATGACATCCTAGTAAGGAGTAGTAATGGGGCAATCTTACTCTTCTTAGCCAATGAGATATCAGTATTAACCTAGTGGAACTAGTTCATTCACTTCTACCTGAAAAGAGTGGTGTCAAAATAAGTCAGCTAGAACAGAATTATCAAATAAGATTCAGAGTATTTTAATACAATATACCAAATATTCAGATTTTTATGGAAAAATCACTCATCATATCACCATCTAGGAAGTTCTAAAACTGAATGATTAAAAACAGTCATTAGGTTCTAGCATCAATATGGATCTTAGAATTATCTGACCAATAATTTAAAGCTATCATAAGAATGCTTTGCTGGGGAATTATAAACATTCTGAAACAAACAAAAGAGTAAAAATTCTCTACAAATAAATAAAAAATATAAAGAAGCACAAAATGGGAAAAAATATAATAGGTATAATAATAAACCCAGTGGATCAGCTCCATAGTTGTCATGAAAGAGAAAGATAACAGAATCAGTGAACTGAAGAACAACAAAATTTCCAACCCAAACAGTAAAGAGAATATAGACTGGAAAAAAAAAAGCCTCAGGGACCTAAGGCACATCCTATCTGTAAGAAACTCATATCAACTATAATGATAGTGACAGCTTAAAAGTAAAATA
Organism: Geosciurus inauris; assembly: GCA_004024805.1. NCBI lineage: Eukaryota > Metazoa > Chordata > Mammalia > Rodentia > Sciuridae > Geosciurus > Geosciurus inauris. The sequence goes on from PVHX01007966.1 coordinate 54,410, forward strand.
ATGGGAAATAATATATCACACAAACAATAATTAAAAGAATGTAGTAAATCTATTAATACCTGATAGAGGTGACTTTGGATCTAACAGAAATTATCAGAGACAGAGAAGTACATCATATGTTGTTAAAAGGATCAATGAACCAAGAAGATAGACATCCTAAATATGTACATAGTAAATGATAGAGCTATAACAAATGTGAATTTAAAACTGATGGAATTGAAAAAAGAGACAAATTCATAATTATAGTTGGAGATTTCAACACTCCTTTCTAATATTTCAGAGCATAATCAAACAGAAAATTAGTAAGGAGACAGATACAATAACACAATCAATCAAATCTAATTGACATTTATAGAACAATGGTGAATTACACATTATTTTCCAGTGTCCATACACCATATCCTGGGTCATAAAAGAAACTGTAACCTAAAATAACTAAAATTATATAGAATATGTTTTTTCTTTACAATGGAATTAGTCTAGACATCAAGATAACTGGGAAATAGTCAAACACTTGAAAACTAAACAACATACTTGTAAATAATCCATAATCAATGAAGAGGTCTTGCAGTAAATAAGAAAATTAAACTGAACAACACAGAAAATGCAATATATCAAAATTTGTGAGATATAGCTAAGGCAGTGCTGAGGGAGAAATTTATAGCACTAACGACATCCATTAAAAAGTAGGAAAAGCGTCAAATCAAGAATCTAAAATTCTACCTCAAAAACAAAGGAAAAGAAAAATAAAATAAAACCAAATCAATGGAAGGAGGGACATAAAGGGAACAGCAGAAATAGATGAAATTGAATATAGAAAAACAATAGAGACCATCTGAAACAAAGACCTGCTTCTTAAAAAAGACCAATAAAATGGACAAACTTCTAGCAAAATTGGCAATGATAGAGGAAAGATCACAAGGGTTTTAGTCATATTTTTTTTGCTGCTATGACTAAAAGATGATGAGAATAATTTTAGAGGGGGAAAAGTTTATGTGGGGCTCATGCTTTCAGAGATCTCAGTCCATAGATGGCCAGTTCCATTCCTTGGAGCTCAAGGTGAGGCAGAACATGGTAAAAGGATGTGGTAGAGAAAAATGGCTGAGGACATGATGATCAGGAAGCAGAGAGAACTCTGCTCAACAAGGACAAAATATAAACCCAAAGATACATACACAGTGCCCCACTTCCTCCAGCTGTATACCCTGTCTGCCTACAGTCATCATCTGGTCAATTCCTATCAAGAGATCGATGCACTGATTAGGCTGACTCTCATAATCCAATCATTTCATTTCTAAACTTCTCTGCATTGTCTCACACTTGAGCTTTTGGGGGACACCTCATATCTAAGTCATAACAATAAGTTATTAATGCTGGAACAAAACCAGAATATCACTATATACCTTTCAGACAACAAAAAGATTATTAAAGAAAACCGAAAACAACTTTACAGTTAAAATATGATAATATGAATTAAATACACCAATTCCTCAAAACCCGCAAACTACAACAGGTCATTCAATATGAATTAGGCAATGTGAATAGCTCTAAAACTATCAAGGAAATTGAATTTGTATTTTGAAAACTTCACAAAGAAAAATCTCTATGCCTAGAGGGCCTCACTGAAGAATCATACTGAAAGTTTAAAAAAAATTAGTACAATTTATATAATTTTTCCAGAAAATAGAAGAGGAGAAAAATTTCCCAATTTATTTTGTGAAGCAATTCTAATACCAAAAAATAAACAACAAAAATCATAGACCAACATTCCTCATGAGTACCAAGGTAAAAAATTCTTATACAATATCAGCAAATAAAATTCAGTAACAGATGAGAAGATATCTACCTACCTATTTATGTTTATCATATGTATATATCCTAGCCAATTGGGCTTTATTTCAGGAATTTAAGACTGATTCAATATTAGAAAATCAATAAATATAATCTATCATATAAATGTGCTAGGGAAAATTCACATGATTATATCAATTGCAGAAAGAAGCAGTTGAAGTTCAGTGTTCATTAATGGTAAAATTATCATAAAAATAGAGGGGAACTTAATCTCAAAACAACAGTCTATTATTAACATTGCTCTTAATGATGAAAATATTAATGCTTTCTTCCTCCTAAAATTGGCAAAAGGTCAAGGATATACACTCCTATCACCAACGACTACTGGAAATTGTGGCAAGTTCAAAATGCATGATAATGAAATAGAAAGCATATTGGTTGGTCATCATGATGAAATTGTCTCTATTTGCAGATGACAGAATTGTCTACATAGGACATCCCAAGGAACCTATAGAAAAATCTGCCAGAAGTAATAAATGAATTTGGTTAGGTCAAAGAATACAGGATTAACATAAAAATCATATTTCTGTATATTAGCAATCAATTCATGAACCTCAAATTAAAAATACAAACCAGATCCAATCACTGAAACAAAATTACTTAGATATACTTCTAGAACGTGTATGCTGAAAACCATACGGCTCTGATAATACAAATCAAAGAAGTTCTAAACAAATGGAAAGACAAGCAACGATAATGAAGAGGAAGATTCAACATGGTAAAGATGGTAATTCTCACTACCTTGATATATAGGTTTAATGCAATTCTTATAAAATCCCATTTTTTGTAGATATAGATTACATTATTCCCAAATATTTATACAGTGGCATAAGCATTGGAATGAGAAACATTGTTGAAAGTGAGGAGTAACATAGAGGCAATCAGTCCATCCAATTTCCAACCTTATTGGGTAACTAGAGTAATCAAGACTGGGCTGTACTGGTGGAGAGATAGACACATAGTAATGGAACAGTAGAGAGAACACAGAATTAGACCACATAAATATACACAACCAGTTCTTAACATAGGTGCAAAACAATTTGGTCCACAGGCAACCGCAACAACATCCCTTGACATCAGCATCACATCTTACACAAAAATGTACTCAAAATGTGTCACGAATTTAAATGTAAAATGTAAAACCCTGAAATTTTAGGCAAAAAAGCCCCCACAAAAACCTAGCACAAAATCTCAGACTTCACAGCCAAGGCATGATTCACAGAAGGAAAAAATGATAAAGCATTAAACTGGATTTCATCAAAATTAAAAACTGTTGCTCTGCCAAAGACCATGTTGAGGAATTGAAAATACAAGTTACAGACTGGGAGAAAATATTTGCAAACCACGTATCTCACAAAACACTTGTGTAGAGGATGCAGAATACCTACAACCCCATGGTTATAAACAATGGAAAAAAAAACCTATTAAATCAGAAAATGCGAAAAGACATGAACAGTTATTTCTCTAAAGGTGACATACAAAAAGCAAATAAGCAGCTGGAAAGATATTCAACATCATTAGCTATTAAGGAAATAAAAATTAAAGCCACATGAGCCATATAACTGCATATGTATCAGTAGTGATAGTAGTGAGAAGTTGAGTCACTGACACATTGCTTGCAGGAAAATAGAACAGTACAGCCACTATGAAAAACTAAGTTTAGTGGTTTCTTAAAAGAATAAATGTGAATTGATTATACAACCCAGTTAATGTACTCCAGAGCATTTAAGCCACAGAAGTGAAAACTTTTATTCAAATAAAATCTGGATGTAAATGTTTAAAGCAGCATCATTCATAGTAATGCTGAATGCAAACAACTCAGATGCCTTACAATGAATGAATGATTAAACAAACTATCCTACATCTATATCATTGCACTCTATTCAGCAATGATAGTAACAAACTATTGCTACCTTGCAGTAACTTGGCGAAATTCTGGAGAATTATGCCAAATGAAAAAATATAATCCTAAAAGGATGCATACTGCATAATTCCATTTACATGACATCCTTGCAATGATGAAATTATAAATATGGAGAAGAGATTACTGGTTTTTAGGATTTAAGGAGGAGGTGTGGTAGAAGAAAATGAGTGTTGATAAAAGTACAATAGTGAATGTAGAAATGTTTCGTGTTTTGATTATCAGCGTAAGTATCTTGGTTGTGATGCTGTTTTTTTTTTTTTTTTTGGTACCAGGGATTGAACTCAGGCTACTGGAGCACTGAGCCACATCCCCAGCCCTATTTTGTGTTTTATTTAGAGACAGGGTCTCACTGAGTTGCTTAGCGCCTCGCGGTTGTGATGCTGTTTTGAAAGATGTTACTGTTAAGGCAAACAGATAAAGGGTAAGAGCCATACCTATGTATTATTTCTCATATCTGCATAGGAATCTAGGTAAATAGAAACAAACAAATAAAACAATTATGGCTTAATTTTATAGACTCAAGGTGAAAGTCTAAAATGTTTGGCCACAAGGCTGTGGGTCAGGATATCTGGATTCTACATTCAGAAATGTAGATTGAATAACTTTGTACAAATAACTTCATTGATTTATTTTCTTAATAAATGTTTCCTGTGTTTCTTCTATGAACCAGGTTCTAGGCAAGGTACTGGGTGATTGCTCACTTTGTTGGCCTCACTTTCTTAACTTTTAAAAGGAGTGTTGAATCCTAAGTTCTCTTCCAATTTTATAAGTCAAAAAATTCAAATGTCTTCAAGATGGGGCAGAAATCAAGAGTCATTATCAAACATTGGTGTTAATTTATATTTGGATTCCTACTTGCTTTCAGACATTGCCTCTATAACTCTGTAGTTACCCAATGCCTAGCAAAATAGATTTTCACATAATAGATACTCGGTTAATTCTTTATTGATGATATAAGTTTTATTGATGATTACTTCATCATAGGGTCAATAATTTAAAACACAAGTGTTTCCTAAGGCAATTGCCATGCTCAAATGCATACAAAACTTAAATGCTAGTTTTTAAAATTGCCTCCTATACTGTGTAACCTGCCAGCTGTTTTAATTCAATCATGCAATGTTTAAATGTTCTGTAGCAGAAGCTCATATGATTCAACTCGACTGTATTTTAAAATTATACCCTTTTATAATTAATCTTATCATAGTTATGTGATTATAAAATAAATATCATAACATTCATATTATAGAAGATAGGACCTTGGAGAGACTACCAAGCTGCAGATGATTGCTTGTTTGTCTGAAAATCAAACATAGGATGTGTAAAGAGGCCTGGAAATGCTTAAGAGCTGTAATTCTCTCAATAGATTTTCTTTACTTTTCAAAGTAGAAAGTTTTTCATAGTCCTAGGTAGTTATGTAGACATGTGCTATTGATATTTTTTAAAATGACACAATGAATATTTTAATGGCCCTCAAACACTAAGATAATTTTTAGAACTAGTGTTTATTAAAAAGGCAAAGACAAGGTGGCTTTGTTTGGTCTAGTCTCTATCTGCCCTTTTCATTTAACTCAAAATTTGTTGTTTAACACAATTTTGCTGAACTGTTAAAAAGAGATGTCACATGTTCTGTGGGTTAATATCTGGGCTACATTCAAGAAAGAACTTCTCTAGGAGTTGCCTTCCGACGTCTGGGAGTGAGGCGTCGCTGGGGCCGGGATCTAGCCACAGCCGACAAGATGAAGGGCCTTGTTTTAGTAATCTATTCCAGGGACAGAGAAGATGATGTGCCATAGTTGACAAGCCCAAGAGAGAACTTCGATAAATTGGTGGCTGGAAAGCTGAGAGAGATTTTGAACTTATCTGGACCACCTCTGAAGGCAGGCAAAACCTGAACCTTTTATGGTCTGCATCAGGACTTCCCCAGCGTGGTGGTAGTCGGCCTAGGCAAGAGGTCAGCTGGCTTCGATGACCAGGAGAACTGGCATGAAGGCAAAGAAAACATCAGAGTTGCCATCGCAGCTGGGTGCAGGCAAATTCAGGACCTGGAGCTCTCTTCTGTGGAGGTGGATCCCTGTGGAGATGCCCAGGCAGTGGCCTGGCAAAAAGGAGTCCTCTTTGCTTCTGGGCAGAACTTGGTCCGCCAGTTGATGGAGACTCCAGCCAATGAGATGACACCAACCAGATTTGCTGAAATTATTGAGAAGAATCTCAGAAGTGCTAGTAATAAAACAGAGATCCATGTCAGACCCAAGTCCTGGATTGAGGAACAAGAAATGGGCTCATTCCTAAGTGTAGCTAAAGGGTCCGATGAGCCTCCAGTCTTCTTGGAAATCCACTACAAAGGCAGCTCTGATGTGTGGGAGCGGCCACTGGTGTTCGTTGGGAAGGGAATCACTTTCGACAGTGGTGGCATCTCCATCAAGCCTTCTGCAAGCGTGGACCTCATGCGGGCTGACATGGGAGGAGCTGCCACAATATGCTCAGCCATCGTGTCTGCTGCAAAGCTCAGTTTGCCCATTAATATCATAGGTTTGGCTCCTCTTTGTGAAAATATGCCCAGCGGCAGGGCCAACAAGCCTGGAGATGTTGTCAGAGTTAAGAATGGGAAGACCATCCAGGCTGATAACACCGATGCTGAGGGGAGGTTCACCCTGGCGGATGCTCTTTGTTAAGCGCACACCTTTAATCCAAAGCTCATCATCAATGCAGCCACTTTAACAGGTGCCATGGATATAGCCTTGGGGTCAGGTGCCACTGGGGTTTTTACCAACTCATCCTGGCTGTGGAACAAACTGTTTGAGGCCAGCATTGAAACAGGTGACCGTGTCTGGAGGATGCCCCTTTTTGAACATTATACCAGACAAGTTGTAGATTGTCAGCTTGCTGATGTTAACAACATTGGAAAATATCCTGAAGGAATTTGTGACTCATCCTAAGTGGGCACACTTGGACATAGCAGGTGTGATGACCCACAAAGATGAGGTTCCTTACCTGCGGAAAGGCATGACCAGGAGGCCCACAAGGACTCTGATTGAGTTCTTGCTCCGCTTCAGCCAAGACAATGCTTAGTTCAGACACTTGGAAATGCCTTCATTTGTCTGAAATTGGACGGTGGAGCTTCAAAGTACTTTCGGATGGATAAAAATCTGAATGGCAACAAAAGATGGTATTTAAAAATGTAAAACCAAATGAAATTTGTAGGCCTTGATTTTTCGTTTTATGCAAAGATTTATAAAAGTAAAGCTAATATCTTTTTGGCAAGATTTTTAAGATATTCTACACATCATGATCAATTTTTTAAAAAATTCCTGATGACTTTTCAAAGTGTTTCTTTTTCATTGAGAAGAAATACTGTACTGCAGATTTGTGATGTCAGAAACGCATGCAAATTCAGTTACTATGCAATTGTGAGAAACAATAAATCCAACTTTTGGTGTTCTCTGAAAAAAAAAAGAAAGAACTCTCTAACCCTCATGCCACATCAATAAACTCATTCTAGATAATACTTCAAAGCTTATTTTTATTTGACATATAATAATTGTACATATTTATGGGGTACAGTGAGATAATTTCACATGTGTGTACAATGGTTAAAGATCAAATAAATGTAATTAGCATTTCCAGCTCCTCAAATATCTATTATTTGTACTGGAAACCTTTGAACTCCTCTCTTCTAGTTCTTTATAAAATATGTAAGTGTTGTGAACTACAGTTTTGCTGCTGTAATGTCACTTTTAGAGTTCATTGGAGGTCATGGGCAGAAAACACTAGAAGAGATGATTGATGGCAGTGTGAAAGGTCAGAAAATTTTTGAATAGTGTGAGTAAAAAACACAAGAAATTTGCAGGCACTACCTTTCAAGTTTTACTCATTGGTGGATCTTGGCCATGGTATTTTTATCAGTTTTCCTTTAGTCTGCTGGATCAATAGCTCCTTATGTCAAATGAAGAACATCAGCTCTCCCAATTTCACTTTTCTATAGTGTGCCTAGGACATATAGGGGTGGAAATGGGAGGCCAGTCACATCTGTAATCAGTTATCTGGACCTCTTTGGAGATCTCTGCTCCAGTTTCTTCCCTTGACACTCTCCTCTTTGCCCCAGTTTGTTCTTTTGGCCTGTATTGATGCTGCTGCTGCTGTCTTCTGAGCTGCTAACTACTGTCAATTAATCTTCTTGTGTGTTGGCTTCTGACCATGTTGTGACCTACAATTTTCTTGACTTGTGATATTATACAAGTAAAGAGATCTGGCCAAATCCACTGTATTGAGGAAGCTGATAAAAAGGAGTTATAGAATTCAATCTATAGAACTAATTGCAACCAGGCCTCACTTAAAATATCATAGTCCTCAAGCTTTTCCAAACAAAATATCTACAAACCCCATGAAAATGGGAGTACCAAAATTATCATAAGATATCTAACTCCTGTGGACAATATGTAAGTCATAGGTTTGATCTAGCTAGAACCATTGAACATAGCAGAGGAAAGGGTAAAATCTTAAAAATTTCAGAAGCCTGAGACCCTTTAATGAAGATGGAATTGGTCTTGTCCATTTCAAATTTTCTTTCAGGTATCACAATACTGTCATGTGACTATCACAATGATAATGAAAAATCAACAAATCTTTAAACCATATTTGTTATTCTATTTGCAATTTCATGGTAGCATGTTTTTTCTGGAATAAACTAAAGTAAAATAGTTCAGACAAAAATGGTTTAAACTTAAAAGCATGGGCTTCTAGTATATGGAAATTTACATTGATTTCCTCATTCCCTGATACTGATGCATAAATAAGGTGTCATTGAAAGTAGTGTTATTAAAATAAAAGAGATATAAGTGCTTGAAATGACAATACTTTTATAATATTCATTGACAGCATACGTGTAAGGATCAGTGTTAGATTTGTTACATGTATTAGTCAAAATAAAATAAGGTGTAGTACGATGAATTAACTGATTCAGAATGGTAAAATGATTTACAATGTTAACATAAAATCCAACCTTCTGGTTTCAAAAAAACCTTATTTTTTGTTCCTTACCACACTGCAATGCATCATATGATGACATTTCAGTTAGCAATAGATTGCTAAGATGATGGTGGTCTCATAAAATTATAATTGAGTTGAAAAATTCTGTCACCTAGTGACATCATTGCCTTTATAATGCCATAGCACATTGAATTACTCACCTTTTTGTGTGTGTTGGTGGTAGTGTAAACAAATCTACTGCACTGCTAGCGTTATAAAAGTATACTAATATAATTAGGTATAGGTCATAATACTTGATAACAAAAGACTGTGTTACTGGTCCATGTATTTACTGTACTTTTTTTTTTGTTTTGCTTTGGGTACTAGGGATTGAACACAGGGGTGCTTTAACCTCTGAGCCACATCCCTAGACCTATTTATTTATTTATTTATTTTGAGACAGGGTCTCACTAAGTTGCTTAGGGCCTCATTAAGTTACTGAGGCCAGCTTTGAACTTGTGATCTCTCTTCCTCAGACTCCTGAGCCACTGGGATTAGAGGTTTGTACCAAATGCACTGGCTACTATACTTTTTATCATTATTTAGAGTGTATATCTATTTATTAAAATAGAAAGCTTACTATGAAAGAATATGCTATGTTATGTTGGCAGCTATCTTATATACTTTGTGTTTACCACATCTCTTAATTGCTCAGAATTCATGCCCATTTCCTGATACCAGCTAGGTTTTTTAAGTACACTATGCTGTTCACACATCCATAAAATTGCCCAATAACACACTTCTCAGAATATATCCCTGTTACTAAGCTACACATGACTGTACTAGTTTCCTTTTGCTTAGCCTAGCTGATGAAATCTGAGACTTACAAGAGGTGATTAGAATTATGATGACAGGCTATAATCTTTCATCATTTTCTACCAGTAGAAGGAACAAATATGACAAACAGGTGAGAAAACTATGGTAATGTATTTGCTTATCAAAGGCCTGGATACTGACAGCTATACTTCTGTGGAACTTCATTTCCTGTCCTAGAGTGTAGTTTCCTGTTGCTACATAATTTTCTTCAAAAAGTGTCATTGTATTATGCCATTGCCAAGTCATTTACAAGATAGACCATAAACAAAGCAAACACCTTAAAATATTTGATTGATATTGTTGTGGTAGTCAGATTTTTGTTGCTGTGAAAAATACCTGACACAATAAAATGAGTGGAGGAAGGATTTATTTTAGTTAGCAGTTTCAGAGATTTCAGTCCAAGGGCAGCAGGTTCCAAGGCAGAAACATCATGGCAGGAGAGTGTGGAGTAGGAAAGCTTCTCGCCTCATGAAGGAGAGGTAGGAGGAACAACATAGAGGTGGGGAGGTTGGGGGAAGAGAGAGAGAAGCAAGGTGGGAACAGGAACAAGAAATAATATTTCAGGCTGTGCCCCCAGTGAACTACTTTCTCCAACTGTGCCCCACTGGCTACAGTTTCCACTGTCTCCCGATAGTCCATTCAGCTTTCAAAGGATTAATCTACTGATGAAGTCAGAGCCCTCATGATCCAATCATCATTCCAAAGCTCCACCTCTGGACATTGCTGCATTGGGAACTAATCCTTTAACACATGAGACTCTTGGGATGCTCTTGATCCAAGCCATAAAAATTGTCCTTCTGTTTCCTTTGTCAAAGGAGGCAGAAAATATGATACTCTATCCACTCCTCTTACACGGTACAGAAAAAGAACACAGAGTGGGCTCAAAACCATGTAGTGTGTCTAGAGGTGAATGATTTGGATGATGAATGGCCCCAAACCCTACTGAACATAAAGGAACTAGAAGTTTCTAAGTGAGCATCGGTCAGGAGTGATATTCTTTTAATCACCTTCCAATAGTGAGAAACTTTCATGTTAAAAAGGGTTAGTTTCTCTTTTCTGATCTGAGAGAACAGGACTGGAATTGTAAGAAGGTAGAAATTTTAAGAAAGTAGATTTCTTCTCTCCATAAGAATGAATTACCTAATAACGTAGCCATATAAAATTTGCATAGATTGCCTCAAGATGGTGAGTGTCTCATCACCAGAGGTATTTGTGCTCATATATTACATGGTTATTATTTAGATAGAGTGGATTAATGGTTTAAAATATAAAATAGTTTTTTAAAATTAGTTTTTCTGTTCCCATTTCATGTTCCACCCCCAAATGAAATCTTACCTGGAATGCCAATATATACATCATGTAAATATGATGCTTCTCAAGTTGGATTAGAATTTAAGCATCAATGAGGTGCTGTAGGGTTCCATAGAACACAGCTTGGAAACCATTAAAAATTAACCTTTGGTAATAGAGTTTCGATATTGAATGTTCTCCAAAGATCAGGTGTTAAAAGCTTGGTCTCTAGGGAGGCTACGATGGGAAGTGGTGGCACTTTTCAGAAGTGGGGCTTAGCAGAAGGTCTTTAGGTCATTAAGGGTGTGCTTTGAAGGAGATTGTGTGGTTCTGGCCCCTTTTCTTTTATTCATTTTCTCTCTCTCTCTCTCTCTCTCTCCCTGGCTATAAGGGGAATGTTTGCTCCACCATGTGTCCTGCCGTGATATGCTGCCCTCACTACATGCCCAAAGAAACAAGGCCAGCAGATTGTGGACTAGAACCTCCGAAACTGTGACTCAAATCTTTCCTGTGCTAATTGATTGTCTTGGGTATTTGTTGTTGTGAAGGAAAACTGACTAACGCAGATGGGATCTAGTTATCCCTTTCTTTTCTGAGAATCTGTGAGTGCATCGAACTATAGATTTGGTGATAGTGAGTCACCTTATGAACATTGTACCTAAATTTGAACATGACAAGCAACCTAGATGTTCAGTCTGTACCTTTCTCCTTTTTTTGTGTCTTAATGGAGCTAAGGGAGGCCAACAAGGTGATAGTCAATCTTAATGATCCTATTTAAGCTCACTATTCTTCCCCTACCCCTTTTTTTTAACCATGGAAGGAACAAGCGCAACAGACAGGTTAAAAAATCATGGGGATCTGTTGGGTCATTACAATTTTTGAACCTGTCTGCTGTGCTTCTTTAGAACCTTATTCCATGCTCCTGAGTGTTTGCTATTGCCTCAAATGTTATCTTAAAAAGATACATTGTGCATTGCTTTTACCAGGAATTTTGAAAGGTTTTCCACTATCTTTTGAAATTGGAAACTGAGTAAGGATTATTGTTCAGGGTGGAGGGAACTGTCTTTTGAAAGTTCTTTTATCTAAATGACAGTACTATGACTACTATATTTCATTAAATCAGCTACCTAAAGGTCTTTATTTACTTCCAGATGTCATCTGTAAATTATACATCTTCAAGGATTCTCATAAACTATGTTCTCCTATAGCTCCATTAAGTTGAAATATAATTGAAAGAAAATAGGTTGAATTTGGAATTTAATTTTCAGTATGAATTAATGCAGAGTCCCTTCTGGGTGTGTCAGAGTAGGTGGAATAGAAATTTCAGCCCCTGATATGGCTTCAGTTGTTTGTCAAGTAGGTTTGATTCTCTAGAGAATGATTGACTTCCTGCTTTTCCCAAAAGTAAAGGGAGTCTATGAGTTAAGATTTTACTTCCTGGCTAACCAATTATTTCTGTATGAATTCTTAAGATTTAGGCTGTTTTACTAAGCAAGATTTTATTCTATATCTTGGCAAATATTATTTCCTCAGATATAAAAGAAGAAGTTGATCCGCACTTACTGCTTAACCAAGTTTTACTGAATGAATTAACATCATACTAAACATTAGAATATTGTTCCTTCCCTAACAGAATTTAATTTTATAAATGATTGTTTATTTAAAATTAGAAAAGGTATATAAATATATATTATTAATTATTGTTATTTATTACATATATCTTAGATTTCTTTTGACTTTGGATTTAATCAACCAGAAAAGGAATTGACTCATTCACCAACCAGATAGAAACCAAATAAAGAGAATTCCTAGATATTTCATTCTAGGGAAACTCTTTCTCCTCCTTACATAATAGATATGTTGACTGTATCCACTGAAACTTATGATCCAGCTGATTATTGTGTAGTTCCCATAACCCTGATACTGATACAAGAATAATGTTTAGCATTGATGGAATGCTACCATGTTTTTTGACAGCAAGTCAAATCAATGATAGTAGATACTACTTCAATTTTCTCTCTTCTGACTCTATCTCTACTATATCTTCTTTTGAATATCATCAGCTACAGGTAAATTGGGTATTGTCTAAGTTAGTTATCACAACAGTTGTTTTAAATCTATTATTATACCTATTTTATAGTTAAATAGAGATTCAAGAGACCGATCATGTCAATCCCAAACACAAAACCACCAGTCTTGGTGTTCTGCTCAGCTCCAAATCTCAAGCTCTTTCCATTATGCTGTACTGGTTTATTGCCCTTCTCATGCCCTTGGGATCAATCAGGATCTCACAGCTGAGCAGATGTCACTGTTGTTCAATCACTGGAAAATAAAATTCAGCTCTGTTGGATTAGAATCAACCCAGGTTCTGAATATTGCAGGGGGCAATCCTACAGTGCCTAGTGACCTGCATATGAATCTGCTCTTAGTGTTTTCCCACGGTAATGAAAAAGTCACCCACCATTCTATTTATGGTTGGAAGAATTTACTTGATACACTTTGTTAGAATTTCTTTAATCCCAACAGAGGTCCCAGAGAGTAGGAAATAAGATTTTCTTCAAAGGAGAGGAGTAATTCTAGATCACCCAGAGAAAATCACTGGTTACTTCCAAGTAGCACAACTCCTTCTGAGGGCTGAGGTTTAATCTGTTGGAAGGAAAATCACAAAACAAAGTGTGTAGCACCTGCCAGTAAAACATACCTTTTAAAATGTTGAGAAATATCTTCATATTGACATAAGAATTTTGTCTCTGAATTCTGTATAATTTATCAACTTAATTTAGTACAATTAGTGCAAATTATCCCTTATGGATGGACATTGGTTCATGAATTATTTGGTTTGTAATGAGCTTTCTTCAAATGATCCAAGAGACTGATGTTGCTTTGTGTGAGCTTGCATCTTTGCCATCAATACAGCAAATGGCCCCATCATTCACTATGGACTCATGGAACTTCCAAGTAACCAGGGAATAGAAACAGAGAAAAAAACAGCACCAGAGTAGAAAAGCCCATTGAGGAGTAGGGTTTTCAAGGTTTTGATTTTGAAAGATACTTTCTCATAAAGATTCCAGTCAAATAAGAATGTGTACTATTAAGCCCAATTCTCTCATTTTATTCTCAAATTAGAGTAATTTGAAGCTTAACTAAAATAATAAAATCAAATAAAATAAATTTCATTTGAAAAAAATAAAACAAAGAACTCCATCAGAGATTTTGGGATGATGCTGCTGTTGTGTTTCTTCCTTATGTTAACTGGGTTTCCTCAGTGGATCGTATTTATCCCAATAGCCCTCCTAACACTTTGGAAAACCAAAGATTCCCACCCAGGGTAACAGATAACAGATAAACCTGAATAATCCTGGCAATGATGCTCTGGATTTTGCATCAGGCAGGACATTTGTTGTTAGATTTTGGCATTTAATAGATAATGTCTACATCATATAGATATATCTGCTAGGTTTGGGCTCAGTACTTTAGATTGATTGATTGACTCAATCTATGAGATAGCTATTACTGTAACCAGCCCCAATGTGGTTATAAAGAAATCACTCTTCACTGGTATTACATAATTCCCCTGAAGCATCCACCTCAAAGTCACAAAGCTGGAATTTTCACACTCTACCCAATTTACCTATAGCTGATTATACTCGAAAGAAGATATAGTAGAGATAGAGTCAGAAGAGAGAAAACTGAAGTGTAGTATCTGGACTATCATTGACTTGACTTGCTGTTAATAGCATAGTAGTAGCTTTGTTCAAAATCAGTTAACTCCTTTAAAAAAAACAACAAAAAAATGCATAAACTTTCCTTTATAACTTCTAAGCTTTCAAGTATTTCATCCCCAAAGATTTTCCAGAATTAAATTTCAAAAAATTCCTACATAGATTTCCATTTCGGCTCAATTGCAATGAAGTACTTATTGTTATTTATGTCTTTCTTTGTGCCTATATTCATGGTGCCACTTATGTTTTGAGTCTTCTTACTCTTAAAGGCTCCCATGACACATTCTCTGTGAAACTTCCTGGAAATTCAGTCAAAATTTAAAAATCTCTCATTTGGATGCTTTCACCAAGTTACATGTACTATTATGCCACCCTTCTGTATTTGAGTAATGTTAACAGAAACTTCCTGAAAGCCAGTCTTTTGTCTCATTCAACTGTAACTTTCCAAACATTTTTACTATTTTTAAATAAGACAGAAAAACAAAGGCAAAATGTGAACTAATGGCTTAGAATAGAGAAACCTGAATTTTTTCAATTAGGCATCAAAGGGAGAAAGAACTTTGTAGACATGAACAGAGGTAGCACCCTCTCCTTCATTTATAATATCCTTGAAGATACAGATTTCCCTTTCTGCATTTGCTTTGTGAAAATAAATGCTAAGAAGCCTTTTCTTTGTGAATGAAATTTAATTGCATGCTAGTAATTTCTTGGAAGAGACAAAAGTTTACTGGGTCTCCTGATACTGATTAGTGTTTAGATCCCTTGTGCAATCATGCTCATGACCCCAAGTGAACACCATTGTGCTCCTAGATAATTGGATCTGTGTTCAGAGTTTGATATACTTGCCCAGAGAGGATTGGCTTAAAGTGAGAGACAAAGTTTAAAATGGTAAAAGTAGAAGGAGTAAATTAGGAGGATAGGAGATTTTTTTTTAGTTGTTAATTGAATCATTAAAAATGCCATTTTGAAACAGGGCAGGTAGTGTGTATTAATTGCAAGCATTAAAAAGAGCAATAAATGTTACAACACCTCTTTTAGCCATGCGTGTTGAGAGCTGTTAATGGAATTTCTCAAATGGATGAATCACCCAAATATTCCCTGATTATTTGCATGCTTGCTTTGTACCTGGCAATGTCTTGGGAATAAAGAAATCTTACTCTAAAAAAGGTTGAAATCTGTTGTGGGAGGCAGATCTTAAAAAGTAGGGTGGGGTGGGGGGAATGTATAGACCTCTAGAAGCATAGAGGAGGGAGCAAATAACTCTTCCTAAAGAAATCTTTGAAGGCTTCCCCAGGGAAGTGGTATCTAAGCTTTATTTTGAAAAAAAAAATGAGGATGCGTATGGACATATGTAAAATGGTAAATGAATATGACCATGAAATTCATTATTCTTTATAAATAAAATGTACAAATACAATTTTTAAAAAGTTACAATGAATATAAACTTCTATAAAAAAAGGAACACTTTTTTTTTTTTTTTTGGCCTGGCAACCAAATTAGAGCAGAGAAATTTATGATTTTATGCTTCTGCACAGATTTGGAGGTCCCAAGGGCCATGCATGAGTTAGCAAGAATGAGTATTTGCAGTGTGGCAAGATGGAGTGTTGGCAGTGAAATTTCCTGAGAGTGAGGTTGGAGATGTAAGTTAAGTTGATGGTAAAGGATCTTCTATGTTGTGAACAGAGATTTGAGCATCATTACAGTCAATAGAGACTTTAAGGATAATTTAGTGCAGGGAATTACTAGCACGCAATTAAATTATTTAATAATTTAGTGCTTGAAGCATATGCCATCGTATTTTACAGGGACTGTTCATTATTTTGTCACCTAGGACCAAACTCACAAGCATGAAAACAATAATCTAAAGCAAAAGGAAGTGCCCATGCTTTAAGACTGGAGTCACTACCCACCAAGTAGCTGGCAGAATTGCTTAGAGTGAAATACTCAAGCCCCGTCCCTGAGCGGGTTCGCCATTCTCGTTCATTTTCCCCCCTGAGTACAGATTGTAAGTTTTCAGGAAAATTATCTCTGCAATTAAAATGCGAGAGTCAGTTGGTGTTAAATTATTTAAACCTGAATAATTGCCTAATGACTAGTAATTGTGGACTTCGGGAACTTTTACAGAGTTAAACTTAAGGACTCTAAAAGGTCGTGAAGATTCCCTGAAGTTTTTTCCTCATTTTCAACTCTTTTGGGTTTTTTACAACTGGAACTCCCAGTGAGAGAAGAGCAATGAGTGCCTTTTGGAAGCTGACTAGAATGACCGAATCTAAGATGTAATCACGAAACCATGTGAAGCTCTAAATGTCTCCTGTTCCTCTGGGCAACGGGCTGCATCCCTCCCCACAATGGACGGATGAACACTCAGCTCAATTAGCAACTCCTGCCTCTAGTGGGAGATCAGTGACTTTTCAATGAATCTTTGTTCAATGTCTTTTCTTCCAACCCCAGCCCTTAAGCTAAAGAGATGAATTAAAAATTCATTTCTCCCCATCCTTCTGTATCTTTCTTGAAAGATTTTCTCTTTCATGTGGTCTTCTTTGGCTCATAGCATGGTCTGTTTGTCTTGTGATTCTATTAGGGAGAACAGGAGAATTCTGGCAGTTGTGAGAAGTTGTCCCTCCCAACTACTCCATCGCAGCTTCACTTAAGGATTCATAGAAGATAGGTGCAGATTGGAGAAGCAGAATTAAGAGACTGAAACATGGACTTCAGCAGTCCTTTCTCTAATCCTCCTTTCTGCCTCTAAAAAGGTGAGAAAGTATGAATTTCGAGATTCTTTCCAGCCCAATCTTTTACCCAATTGGTACAGAAATGAAATTAGATTTAAAAAAACCCAACAACAAAATTCTATCTATATTTTTTGAGTGTAAGATATATAATAGATAAAAAATAAACCCATTTTCTGATAAGTGGATGCTGATCCATAATGGGGGAGGAGGCATGGGAAGAATGAAGGAACTTGGGTCAAAGGGGAGGGAGGGAGAGGAGGGGACATGGGGACAAGAAAGATGATAGAATGAGATGCAAATCATTGCCCAAGGTTCATGTATGACTGCATATGTGGTGTGATTCTACATCATGTACAACCAGAGAAATGAAAAGTTGTGCTCCATTTGTGTACAATGAATCAAAATGTATTCTACTGTCGTGTATACCTAAGTAGAATAAATAAAAATAAATTAAAAAAATAAATCCATCAAATGGGAAATCATTGCTGGAAACATTCATAAACAGACTATAGGGGTTGTACAAGAGAAGTAGTAAGTCCCAAACCTTTTTTGTTTTTTGTTTTTAACCTCGATAAGAGCTGAAAATAAGGGGAAGAGTTTAAGCTTTTCTATATACAGAAGCCACAAGAATCTTCCTGCCTTCTCTCTAGGCTGAATTAAATTTCCTCAGTGGGGAAACTGAGGAAGAGGTAATAGCATGGCCCTGGGGCTGGACTCTTCATTTTTCCTTGGTGGAGTGAGTTTGTACTGTTATTATTATGGGTTTTCCCTCCAGTTTCTACTTATTGCACACGGTTAACAGACTTAAGTTGTTCTTGAATGGTATTAATTGAACATCAAATACTTTTTCCTGGTGATTATATCTTTTAGATGCATCCATAAAGTGTCTGAAAATAATTATCATGTAATTCATTTTACTGCCACAATTAAATTTATAAAGAACATGCTGATCCACTTAATTCCACAAGCATTTATTGAGTACTCCTTTTTACCAATATTTGGGTTAGACCAGTGAATAAGAAAAAGGTCCTGGACTGGGATTGTAGCTCAGCGGTAGAGCGCTTGCCTCGCATGCGTGGGGCCCTGGGTTCGATCCTCAGCACCACATACAAAGCAATAAAAAAATAAAGACATTGTGTCCATCTACAACTAAAAAAATATTTAAAAAAAAAAAAAGAAAAAGAAAAAGGTCCTGCCTGAAAGGAGTCATAGTCTGAGAAGATTAAGGAAAAATTATCTGAAAGACCCAACTAAATGCTGTTAACACTCTAGGTGTTTTGGGGAATGTGAAGCCAAAATTAGCATTTTGGCTTCTTTTGAGGTTGTTAATGAACGTTTTGGGGGGACATACCCAACCATCAGAGGGCGTAAGCTAAGTGATATCTACAAGTTAATGTTATATTCAGTTAATAGTGGGTTTAAAAGAAAACCCCAAATGTTAAATATAGAAATTGGGATTATCGAGGTGTGATAGGAAGAAACCATTTTCTTTTGCTGTTGTCTTTGCTGGTGATTCAGTATGGGGTTTTTCTCAGGGAGAGGTTTGATTTTATTTTGAGATGCAAAGCAGTGGGTGTGTTTGGTTTTGAAGATTAATTTCTTCAAGCATAACCTGAGCACACTATGAGTTGGGGAAATTGCTTTCCACCAGAATTAATGGGATTTGTGAGTATTTAGAATAAATGAGCACAGAAGGGTAAACATGGGAATTCAGTGGAGAGAAGCTGGGGGCCCAATAGTAGGGTGGAAGCTGAGGTTCAAAAGGAGAAGATGAGCAGGAAAATGATTCTGGAAGCACGAATAGCTGAGGGATGTTGAGAGAGTGACGTCTGCCATTGATGTCCATCATTTGGGCTAAAATTGTTTGCTGAGCTGTGTTTGTGAAGTGGCAAATTCCCTACCCTATCTTTCCTAGATGCCCTAAACCTTCAGGACTGTACTATATAAAACATTTACTTAGTATATTATTCAATATACACATTCTGAGATATTAAAAGAACATGAGGGTAGGGGAGAAAGAGAAAGATTTGGATCTTTCAGTAGAGAAAGAGAGAGGAGTTTAATTTTTATTAACATTCTTAATTTGGCAATATAAAAATTTAACAAGAAGGCTTTTTATTTAGCTTACGTGTTAATTGTGACATTTCCAAAAAAATTTTTATTTTTATTTTTAAAAAATTAAATTTAAAGAGATTATGGGCACTGTAACATTTTCAATGACTTAGTCCACTCTGGTCAGTACTGTGTTAGAGAGTGACAGGATTGAGGCTATGACCATCCTATCACAAGGAGAAAATGGAAAACACACCAGAAGGTAAGATGAAAGAGAGATTATTAACGTGCCACATATAAGAACTTGGAACTTTGGCTACTAAGGACAAAAATAAGTCCTTTAAGAATCCCAAGGGATAGTGCTGGAATGGAAATGTAAGCCAATTTTTAGCTTTCATCTTATAGGACCAGGAAATTCAGCAAGCTGAATGACTTGAGAATATTCAAAGCTGACAGCTAGGTTAAATATGACCCCGATGTGCAGTACATGTGCAGTCAGAACAATTTCCCTAAGAAGTCCTTGAGTGGAAGGGTGATATTTACAAGTGGGATTCTGAAAATAGTCCTGGAGATTAATTTATTCTATTTGTGGAATATTTTTAAAAAGATAGCTCTAGCTACTGGGTGGTAGATTGATTGTAGAATAAGAGACCTGTTAGGAGGCTACTGCAAATTCATAGAAAACCTGGCTTGCATAGCATACCTGAAAATACTGGGGGGAAAAAAGAGAGAGAGAGAAAAAAAATTCATTGTCTTTAATGTATTGCTAACTTGGGAAAAAAATAGTGGAGTTCTTCCAAAGTTAGAAAGCAAATATGAATCCACAGGGTTAAGAAGTTTCCAGAGAGAGAGAGCTGGCCTGGGTGTTCTATGTTATCCACCATCCCTGATAGCAGTAGTTCAGGTTTTAATAGGGTGAAACACAGGAGGAAATTACCTCTGCAAGTTGTACACAAAGCTGAGAGCTGCAAGGAAGAACACCACTGTGGGGTAAACCAGGAAAATTCTGTCTCCCTTTAGAGTACGGCTGAAGGGACACTTACCTATATTGCTCTTGGCTATGAGTGCAGCAGAAAATAAAAATTTCTGACCACAGCCCACACTCTGCACAATTCAGTTTAGCCTCTGAATTCACAATGTTTCGGAAGCTCTGAGACTCTGAATACTAAAATTTCATGTTAAGTAGAATTCCAAGATCCCAAAAAATGAATATGTAGACCTTCCTGGAGAAATAAAGCTTATAATCCTCTTCAGAAATTCTACAACACTCTACTATCAGTTTATAATTCTAAAGATAGGAGAAATATGCAGAAACAAGAAACTACAGAATCAGAATACAAAGACTACAGATACTGTACTCATCAAATACAGATCATAAAATAAATATATTAAATTTAATCTAACTAAAATAGGAAAAAAGGAAGAAACTATCTACCTTGAACTGGTAGATTTTAAAAAGAACCAGTTGAAATTTGTAACATGAAGTTCATAATTGACATTACAATTAATAAACAGTATGAATAGATCAGATACAACTCAGGGGAAGATTAGTGAACTGAAAAGTGAAGCTAAGGAAATTGTATGACATGCAGCAAAGGGTTGGACAATATGAAAGAGTTTTTAAGAGACTTGAAGGAGACTGAGAAGACTCAACGCAAATCCAGAGTTTGAAGATCATTGAGAAAATAGCATGAAACGCAAGTTGAAAATTTGGTTGGAATTTGGGTGAAGAAATGGTTGTGATTTTCCAGAAATGATGAAAGAGTCTAGTCCTCTGTTTCCAGAATGCCAATGAGTAGGAAACTTAATAAGTAAAAAGAACTCCACTTATAGACATATGGGGAAACTGGAGAATCCCAAAGGCAAAACAAGCTCACTGTAGATGCACCTGAGGTGGGTTGCAGAAGTAATAGAAGTGAAGAGATAAGGGCAGGTTCAGGCAATGTTTTTGTGCTCACATGTGTGCAATTTCCTGATGGGATGGGTTTGGGGCATGAGAAGTGGGGATCAAGGATGACTGCTGCATGCAGCTGGGTTGGCGATTGGTGGTGTAGTAAGTAGGAGAGATGGGTTTTGTCCCTTTCATGTGCGGGAGCTCAGCATGGCACCCCTGCTGGATATATGGAAAGGAGAAAAAGGCAGGTGGCCTTCCACACTGCTGTTCCTTGGGCCTGGCTTACCCACTTCTGCCCACAGAGCTCTTGTCCCGGTGGATCACATGAAATGCAGTGCAGAGGGCAGGGAACTCGGCCTCTAGAACATTGTCTGTGGAGCTATGGGGATTAAGGAGGACAAGCAGGTTGCTGTCAGGGAGTTCAGTCAATGTGACTTGGAAAGCCTGAAGCCAATGCCTTGAGTGAAAAGGTGACATTTCTGCCCAGGCTCTTTCTGAGATAGCAGGAATTTTCGTCAGATTCCCCCCTGGCTTTTCCTGTCACTTTCTTCTCAGGCATAGTCTTAATCTTGCATTGTTTAAGTCAGTCAGTCACTGTCATTCTCCTTGTTTCAGCGAGACATTTTTTTTTAGCACTTTCTGGTTTTCCTTAAAATCTTTCAAGGACAATGTGCTATTGAAAGCGTGGTGAAAGAAAGAAATGCTTCATTCAGAGGCCCAGACTTGTCCTGAGCTTCTAAGTAGGAAATATAGTTCTTTGGACACTTGGATCACTCCCTGCATGACACATGGAATGAAAGAAGACCCAGTCATTTTGCAAAACCCTGCAAATAGTGTTTTCTGCTTTCTAGTGACTGTGCCTTCCCAGCTTCTTCTTCTCCCCTGAATAAATACTCTGTCCCTTTCACAAGGTCTGGGGATTGCTTTCCACAAGCACACCGGCTCCTATTTTCCCTTGTAAATTTATTTGCCCCTCTGCAAATTCAGTCTTTTGAATTTGAACCTGGTTTTTTAAAAATAAACAAATTTTAGAGTAGTGTTTTTGTAAGGAGCATATGCCTTAGACATGCCTGGACATGCTGGGGACTCACTAAGTTGCTTGGCGTAAGAAACAGCAGCCATTGACTTGTTTAGTCATGCCTGCTTGCAATCAATAAGGGGCTGTAAGGGGCACTTAACCACAGGCCTGCTTAGCAATGACTGGTTACAATTGATAGGGAGCACAGCTCCATGCACATGCACAAAGAAATGCCCAGTTGCAATTATACTGTCTCACTGGACATAACCAATGGACATTGACTTTTACTGGGTGTAACCAATCATTAGCTCACACCACCATCTTGGAACTGCATTTAAACTGCTTGTCCTGCCACAATGGGGGCTTTGCTCCAAGGACATCAGTGAGACTGGCTGCCTTGCTGTCTGTCCCTGGATCAACTCTATCATTCCGTGACCTCCAGCCGTTGGCTGAAGAGAACCACCAGACAAGCACAATGGTCTGCTCTTTGGCTAAGAGAAGTCGTGTGGCATTGGAGGTATTTTGTGGCTCATGGCTACCCTAGAATTGTGTGAATTACTTGTAATGTTTTGTTGCCCTAGGATTGTGTGAATTACTGGTAGTGTTTTGTTGCCCTAAGATTGTGTGAATTACTGGTAGTGTTTAGCTACCCTAGGATGGTGTGACTTACCTATAGTGTTTAATTAGTGCACATTTGCATTGAATGCTAGTTGGGCTGCTCTAGAACACCCAACACTTTTTGCATTAATTAATTATATTTGATGATTGTTGTGATTGAAAATACATTTGCATTTAAAGATGATCCACCTCTGAGTAATTATTAATTGTGCTGCTTGCAACAGTTATATTTACACTATTTGCAAAAGTTGCAAAGAGGATACAGGTAATTTCTGTTTAGCTATTCTATAATTTCTTCCATCTTTACATTTTACATTCCAATAGTTTATCATAATTAAGATATAAATACTGTTATAAGTATTATAAACTAAATTCCTCACTTTATTTGGATTTCACTAGTTTTTCCAGTGATGTTCACTATCCATTTAGTGAACATTTAGTCTTCTTCATTGGTTTTTCTTGGCTCTGCCAGTTTCTCAATTCTCTCCTTCCTTCCTCCCTCCCTCCCTTCCTTCCTTCCTTCCTTCTTTCCTTCCTTCCTTTCTTTTTTTCTTTCTTTCAATGGTCTTAAAGTCGAAGGGGTATTGGTTATGTTTCTTAATATGAATGTTTCTGATGTTTTTGCATGATGAGACTGGTCTTTGGGAGATCAGAGAGATAGTGTGCTATTTCTTATCAGATTGTATCAAGGCACACACTATCACAATGACATATACTGTTGATGTCGAACTTGACCATCTGACAGGTGGTTTGTCAGCCTTGCCCACTGTAATGTTACTCTTCTGTTTTCCTCTTTCTATTCTGTTCTTTAGAAGGAAGTCACTAGCTGCATCTATACTCAAGGAGATAGTGAAGGATTAAGCTCCACTCCTGGAGGAAAATAATGTCTAATTCTTCTGCAAGGAAAAATTAAACACCACACATTTCTATATTTATTCCACTTTTATCTGTGGATCTGATTTTCATTCTATGCTCAGTCTCCTCTGTTAGGTTGGACATTTTGTTCAGGCTCCATCTTAATGCATAACCCTGCTTTCCTTTGGATATTGTCTCATTGATCCTTTATTTACTCTAGACCTTACTTTTCTTGTTTTGGGGAAGGAGGGCAATGGTCAGAGGAGATATGAAAAAGAATGAAGTGACAGGCTGTGGGGAGAAAAGGTGTAGAGAATACAGCTGGTCTTCAGTAAGTTGATGGGAAATGAAGCAGATACAGGTCAACAGAGCAAGAGGTGACCAAACATATGTTTCCAGAGAACCTGCAGAAAATGAGAGAGCACTGGAACTTCTGCACCTTAAGGTAAAAGGTGATTCTGGGAGGATTCTGTGGGTATTGGGGTGGCAGACATCCAGGCTACATTTAAAGGTAAGGAAATAAGATCATTGAGGCCTTGGAGAGCAACACATCAAGTTCCTGAAGATGAGGAATCTGTGGACTTGAAATTTTTTGTGAATTGCCAAAAGGTCAGAGTTGTTCCCAGCAGAGCCCAAACGAGAAGTGAGGCTTCCTGATTGCCCCTGTAATTCCTTTCCAGAATGCGGCAGCTGTTTCTGTGTAAACCAATCCTCATACTAATAGACTGAGGTTTTCCATCCCCCTGGGAAGTTTGAAGCTATAACTAGAAATATCCTCTAGGGGATAGAAATGACTCAGAGGTCCAATTCCCTTCGTGGTGATTTAAATGTTAATGTGTTGGCACTGCTCCAGGCAAGTGAGAGATTAGAAGGCAGCTGAGGAGCTGTGCCTATTCTAGGAAAACCCAGTTCCTGCTGTTGGTTAAGTGACTCTTTGCAGTCCTTGAAGACAGGATTAGTGGCTTATAAGAGATTCGTAATGGAACCCAACCATCCTTTCATCTTGTGTCAGTGACAATATTTCTCCTCTTCTCTATAACCCAGTAGAGACATCTAGTAAGCTACTAAACCAGAAACGCTTATATGAAAAATCTGGACCTGTCTTTGAAAGCAATTAGTTGCTTTACCACAGATGGAGTTCAGACAGGTGCTTGCTAAGCTCATTTCTACATCATTCTCTGCCGGAGCTTCCTGCTCTACTTTCTCAGAAATCTTAGTTACCCTTGTTTCAATACCTAGATACTTTAAATCCAAAAATCCAAGTGGAAAACAAAACTAGCAGTGAAAGACTTGGCGATTTACTTTACAACAAATATCTGGGAATTGGGAACATCTGAGCTGGTTGGTTTGAATCGTTCAGTCTTCATCTACTTTGGTGTTACTCACTATTTATTGCCTTATTTATTTTGGGGGCATTTGCCAAGTCCTGGTCCAGGTTCAGGCTGTGACTGAAAGGAAACTGTCAATCAACCAAAGTGTGGCAATGACCTTAGGTTTAGCAGCTCATAAACTTTTGTAAAAGAAAATTTGAATAGCACAGAAAAATAAAGAGAAGTAAGTGAAAATCGTCTATTTTTTCTATTACCAAATTTAGTCACTGTTTTCACATTCTATTTTTTTTTTTTTTTGGTACTGGAGATTGAACTCAGGGGCACTTGACCACTGAGCCACATCCTCAGACCTATTTTGTGTTTTATGTAGAGACAGGGTCTCACTGAGTTGCTTAGTGCCTCGCCGCTGCTGAGGCTGGCTTTGAATTCGCGATTCTCCTGTCTCAGCCTCCCTAAGTGCTGAGACTACAGGCTTGCGCCACCGCGCCTGGCTACATTCTATTAATATTTTCATTTTGTCATCTTTTTGCTATATGTGCTCTTATAAAATATAATTCTTAAGAACACATTATTCATTTCTTATCCACCTTTTCTTATGTAATAAATCAGCATTTTCCATGCTACTAAAATATTAACTATTTTAATTGCTGAATGAATTATCTACACACCACAATTTACTTACTAGATTTTTCTTTCACTAATATTTAGATGATTTCCACTATTTGGACTGTATAAATAACTTTTGCCATCAGCTTTTTCTGGATTCAGAAGTTTATATACAGTTTGGATAAGTAGAATTGGAATTAAAAGCTATTAGTTTTTTAAAGGTTTGGGTTGATCAAGTCTTAAAGAGACTCACATCTTCTGGATTTTTCCCACAAGGTCAAAATCAATTGAGACGGTGTCTGACTTTCAATGTTTTGAGTGATTTTTGACTTTATGATGGTATGAAAGAAAAAGGCATTCAGCAAGAGAGGAACTATTAGAAGCCAGATACAGAGGTTTGGGGTGATGTCTATGAACAATGGTGTAGATTTCATGACTTGTTGGTGTATTATCTTCTAATATATTCTCAGTCAGACTGGCATAAAAATTCAGAGTTCAGGGAAGCCAGTAAACCACAAATAAGAATGAGGAATAGTAGTTCTGTTTCTACTAAGTTGTTTGAACTATTGGAACTGTTGCATCCAACCCGCATCTCTCCCCAAGAAGTATAGCCCAGACAACTCTGCAGAAGCAGCAAAGTTTATTGAGGAAATAGGCACACAGGCCAATTGACTGGGGTCAGCTCTGCTTTCCTTCAGAGAGTGACCCCAAAATGAGGGTTTCGGAGGTTATTATAGGGTGGGCTAGCTACATGACTCAGGAAAACAGGGTTTGGCAAACACTCAACCTATAGTTATTTACAGTTCAAACGTGAGGGCGCCTCCTATGTCCCTTTTCAGTTCCTGGAACTTTAGGTAACTGGCCAGGGGGTCTGGCAGCCTGTAGTTTGGCCCCATCCATGAGAAACAAGCATAGCAAAGCATTAATCACAGAAGAACAAAAAGCAGGTTAGCAGATACGTGCAGGCCTGAGCCAGAGTGACTCCATTTTGAGTTTGGGTTTTACAGAACTAGATTATGGAAATAGAAGGGTTTGAGTTCTCTGGATAGAAATTATGAAACAATATGTTTTCAAATGTCTTTCTTGTTTCATTTTCTACTAAATTAAGTAGGAAGGCTTGAAACTTTCAGAACTAAAGAAATTGGGTTCACTTTGAAGATGTGCTATGGTTTGGATGTTTTTGTCATCTCTAAAATTCCCATTGAAACTTCATCCCCAATTAAAGGTATGGCTTAATGGATGTGGATGAATGCCCCTATAAAAAGGGCTTCCAGGAGTGGGTTCTCACTCTTCAGCTCTTCTACCATATGAAGAATAGCTTTCATTATCACTGGAGGATGCAGCATTCATCTTGGAACCCTCACCAGACACTGAACCTTTTGTCACCTTGGTCTTGGATTTCAGCCTCCAGAACTGTGAGAAATAAATTTCTGTACTTTATAAATTACCTAGTCTCAAGTATTCTGTTACAGTAGCACAAAATGGAAGTAGACAGGGTGCTCCTATTTGTTCTTCTGGGATTAGAGATCATCTCCTCTGGCAAACTGGCCCCTTGTCAAAGTGTCAGTTTGTTTTCTTTCAGGGATTTCAGTGCTCACCTGAGTTGTACTTCTAACCTGCATTGCTATAGTCTGTGGTCTGATACAAGGAACACATGGTAGTTGATATATGAGTAATGGAGAATGAATTCACAAGTGAGGGAAATTGTGAAATTTAACAGCATGAAAGAAAGGAATTCCCTTTGTTCTCTTGGGTCAGGGTAGCCAGAGTCAGAGATTTTTAAAATATATGTTTATGCAATACATTTTCTCAAACCATTTTTATTTTATTTCTTGTAATAATATTTAAATAAATACTTTATCTCAAAACAGTTGAATGTCACCCAGCTTTGAAATTAATAGCCAAGTATTTTGTGAAACATCATCCCCAGTCTCTCCTGTATAGATATAAAGACCTAAATATGTCTTCAGGAAGCTTGTTTACTCAACCTGTACACAATAAAGGTGAAAGTTGTCTATACTCATTCTATTACTATGTTTGGCCTTTTAATCTCAGGAATGAATAAGACAACTTTTGAATCTGAATCAGATGGGTATTCAATATGCTAGATATTGTCAGAATCTTAGTATGAGGTAAATTTATTAGTAGTATTTCTTTATGATTTATGTCTTTATAGTTCATATAGTAGCACAATTTTGCCAAGTACGGAGTTAAATGGTTAAAACATGTGAATATGTTTTGACACATTTGTGCCTTGTGTGTCAATCAACTCAGGGTACTTGGGTATGCACCATAAAGATGTAAAACTTTGATCTGTCAATAAAACAAGACAAAATGTGAAGGAAAAATGGTATAAATATTGCTGGTGTTACAGATTTGATTTTTCTTATAGACATGAATTTTGCATAAAATAAAACAAATAGCTATGTACAATACCTTTAAATGTTAGACAATTATCTTAGAAAGACCATTGACAAAGGAGTCAGATTCAAAATTGGGTTCTGACTCTTTACTTGGCTTGGATTGTTCATTAGCTCCGTCTGGCCTCAATTTCCTTCTCAGGAAGCTGAAGATAGTACTAAACGTCTTACTTGTCTTCTTTGCGGCATTCATATAAAATGAAGTGATTGTTCCAGAAGACTTTGAAGTCTGTGAAAGTTATAAAATTGTAAAGTATTGCAGTTATTAATCACAAGAGACATAGAGTAGGTAGAAAGAAATTATCTATTCCTTACAAAGAGAAAAAGAAGCAAACAACAGATCAGCTTCATCACATCCATGTATGAGAACAGTACTTACATTTTTATAAGAAAAAAAAACACAATGAATAAATGTGGCATATTTGCCATCTTGTCTTGTCTTATCCATTTTTTCCATTGTGACTTGATGACAGAAGATGGGAAGTTAAGTAGTTGCCTAGGAAGAAAGGAATGAAAGTTTGCTACACATTCAAGCAGTGAGGAAAAATAAAACCTAGAGATATAAAGAGAAAGTGGAAGATAGGAAAGAAATCTATTTTCTGTTAAATAGTGCACATAATCTCTTTGAAATGTGTGTGTCTGGGAGGCAGGAGGAGGAAAGGAGACAAAGAAAGTAGAAATAAGAGCACATTGGCTTTTGATCGCTAGGGATAAAGTGGAGCTATTTAATCTCCAGATTGCCCTCATACCGTGTACATCTATTGTGCTGTGGTTGAACTCTAAGAAGCAGTTTTGTTGTGCCTGTTAATTTCAGCACAGTGTGAATTTCCCCCTTACTTAAAGGGAATAGTTAGTTCAATTGATGCACATTTCACTGAATCCACAAATCAATAAACTACTTGGAAAGAAGTAAAGTGTGAATCTTCCTGCGTGGTCTCCTGATAGGAGAGACAAAGAATGGCAATAAGATCTGAAATCCCCAACTGGGAGTTAAGCCTGCTTTCTGCTTTCGCTTGTGTCTGGTTTAGCAGATGACGTCAATTGGCAGTGGCTTATGAATGTTATCTCTATAACCTCTTTTTTTGTGAACCTCTCACTCTTCCAGCTGGGTGTCTAAGGCCTGGCTTGCAATTTCATGTCATATCTTGAGAATTAGTGGAGCATAGTTTTGTGCTTACAGTGGAAATGGGGAGTGGGACAGGAGCTGGTGGAAGCAACACAGCTGTAGGTTCTGAAATATGAAGTAGTCTGCTGGGTAAGCACAAGAGCACAGAGAATGGCAATCTTTGGGCATAGTCCAAACCACAGACAAAAACCAGTCTGTATCTGGTCACTGGCAAAGAACTGGACTGGGATTAAGAGGCAGTGCTCCAGGAAGGGGATCCAAGGCAGTAGTCTATTTTATCGGCCAGAGCTCTTGATTGAAAGCAGCAGAAACCTATGCTGGATATTAGAAGCAAAAAGATTTGTTATAAGGTGATCGGGGACTTGCAGAATTGATTGGAGGCTGAAAAATCTAGCTTGAAAAAAACGCAGAACATTAACACATACACGAAGGCTCAGTGGATTGAAGATCTAAATGTGGAAAGAAAAGCTATAAAGCTTTAAAAGGTAAAGCAGGAAAATATCTTCATGAAGTCCAAGTTGGGAAGGATTTTCTTATAAGACACACACAAAATGCTAATTTATAAAGGGGAAAAACTGCTTTCTTTTTTAAAACCACATTAAAATTAAGAACTTTATATATTTAAATAATTCTAGAAAACAAATGACACAGGAGATGATATTTATGACAATTAACAACAAAGGTCTAGTTTCAAAATATGTAAAGAGCTCTTGCAAATACAAAATACAAAAAGTTCTACAAGTCCATGGAAACTTATATGCAGGATCTGAGCAGACATTTAACCAAAGAGGAAATTGAAGTGAATAATAAATACCTGAAAAGACACCCAGCCTCGTTGACAACAAGGAAAATAAACCACAATGAATTATCAATATACTTTCACCAAATGACAAACATTAATACATCGGACGATATCAAGTGCAGGTTAGGATGTGGAATTAAAGGACTCTCATCCACTACTGTGAAGCATAAATTTTTTTGCAACACTATGGAAAGCTCTTAGCCATTATCTCCTCAAAATTGAAAACAAGTACATTATATGATCCAAATATTCTATTTCTAGATGTTCATTAATAACAGAATGGTTCTATAATAGGGGCTCTATTATCTCACTATGGCATAGCAATTTTTCAGCCGAAGGCATTTGAGTTTCTACAATCTATTTGCAAAAAAACAGAGCTTCTCAAAAGAACTCAAAAAACTTAATTGCCACAACTCATTCTATTATGGATTGAATATGCTGTGTCTCCTAAAAGTTCCTGTTAATACCAGAGGTGAAATGATTAGATTATGACAGCTGTGAATTCATTAGTCCTTGCTATTTTTGCAGACTCACTGGGTGGTAACTTCAGGCAGGTGGGATATGGCAGGAGGTGGCCCTGGGGGTGTGCCCTGGAAGAGTGCATTTCCCCTCTGTCTCTGCTTCCCAGCCACCCTGAGCTGAGCAGCTTTCCTCTACCATGCCTTTGGCCTAGGATGTTCTGCCTCATCATGGGTCCAGAACAATGGAGTCAGTTGACCATAAACACAATGTCTGTTGTGAGGCAAAATAAACTTTTCCTCCTCTAAGTTGTTTATAATGGGTATTCTGGTCACAGCAATGAAAAGCTGACTAACACGCCTTCCTAGGGAGTGAGAAAAGAGTGACTCATCCCTGGAGATAATTCTGCACATCACACCTAAATAGACATTGTCACAAAACTATTATTCACTCATTTATCCTTCATTTATCTTCCCTAAAAATCATTTATTTTTCTCATGAGAGCCTTCTCTCCTTTCCCTATTAAGATGATATATATGTTCCAAATTCTGTCTCTTTCAGTCACATCTTTCTGTGAACTCTCACAGGTATATGATTAAATCTGTCTTTTCTTGCTAATTTGTCTTTTTAAAATTCAGTTTAATTTGCAGTTTTCTAAACACTGAACCTAAAGGGTAGAAGATAAGTTTCTTCTCCCAGATAGCATCTATAGATATCATTACAGCAACAATAAAGAATGAACTATAGCCATTCACAATAGAGACAAATCTTATATACTATGAACAGACCTAAAACAAGTAAAGAAACTAAACTGAATTGTTTAGTAATAAATCTCTAGGTGGTAGAATTATATGAAAAGTAAGAGAATTTTAATAAAAGCCAGGACTGTGTTTTTTCCCTGAGGGAGAGGGAGAGGAAGAGGGAGAGGATTATGACTGGGGAAGCATACACGGCGTACATGGTGGGGGCGGGTATACCGGCAAGGTCTTCATCATGAAAATGAGGCATGGCACTTTAGAACCCTGCTGGAGTAGCATTCGTTTGGGGAAGCTCTTGCAGATGGTATTCATGACACATTGCAGGTCCCTGGGCTGCATGAAGATATCTACCAGAGTCACATGTTGGTTTCTGGGACTGGGCTTGCCATCCTTGCGCTTTAGGTTTTTTAAGTGCAATATGTCACGACAGAGTCTTGCTTTCAAGCTTTACCTCCTCTGTCAGCTTTTTCTTCTTGTTTGGAGGCAGTACCATGCTTTCAAACCCCACAGCTGACTTGTAAAGTCTGGCAGTTGGAGTTCTGTGACATTGCAAGTGAGTGGCAGAACTTGCTAAATTGACATTTAGATTCCCACGAGATATTCCAAAGACTGTGATTCAAGACATTTGACCAAGATCAACTGCCTGAAATGCCAGGCTGTGGCCCATTTCAGAGGAGCATGCAGGGAAATAATATTTTTTAAAGGAGGCCAAGTTATGGGGGAATCGGTCTTGGATAAGTTTAACTCTTATTTCTGATTTTAATGTCCTACCTGTTGATGAGATTATATCATTTTTGTATTATAATTATTTACCAAATGTTATATGTAGTTATATACTTTTTCTTGTATATGTCATCTTTCACAATAAAAAAGAGAAAGAAAAATATTGAAATGTGAGAGGAGGCTCTGGAGGCTGTAGTGCCTGGAGCACAACCTGGACCTCCACAGAAGCACAACTCGGTCCTCAGACTTCTAAGATGTGCCTTTGCCTCACTTGATTTTGACTCAAAGTTCCAGGAAAAAGGGAATTAACTTGAGGCAGTGATTGCCTCCAAGGCAGGCTATCTTAGAGGTCATAGAGCAGAAAAATTCACAGGTGAAATTAAGACGCTGCAATGACATGATTTATCAAATCAAATTAAAACACACAGTGAGAAGCAAGGGGAAAGGAAGGGTAAGTTGGCTCACGTAGGGCAAGGGCACATGACACGGACCACACGATCTGAACTTTGGAAT